>JBAMNC010002108.1:0-42122 GCA_037902135.1 Cetoscarus ocellatus | reverse complement strand
GATAAGCACATTACAGTGTCCTAAATATTCAAGAGGTTTTGCACTTCCAGATTTTAAGTTATATTATTGATCGTTTCAAATAAATCATTAAGAACCTAGTGTAATACAGAAGTTGGTACATCTTGGAGACATATAGACGAGGAAATTGTTAAACCATATAAAATTGTTGATGTATTATTCTGTGGGATGAAACATAAAACAGTTTACAATGTGTTTGGACCAAGAATAGGGAACTCACTGCAGATCTGGTCTGATGTTCAGAAATATATGGACTGTAACATTTTTGCTTCATATTTCATGACTTTTCCTAATTTGATGGAGATAACTGATTAAGCATAAAATTATCATGATAAATTTTTTTCAATGTGCTGAACACATATTGCACACATTGGTGTTCCTCTGGGGTCAATTTGACCCCAAGCCGTTTTAGCTGTGTAAAACATGTCTGTCATGTGTGTGACCTAGCATCCCCACACCTGCAGGTGCAGAGTTGATAGTTTTGAGTGGATACATAACGGGGAGTGGGGAAAACAACTTTTCCCATGGGAACTTTGATACTTCTCATGGTTTGAGCATGTGTAAGCTTTCAGAAGCTTACAGTTAACCCCAACTGTACTAAATGCAAATTAAATACTGTTGGTACATATTTTCATATTTTTTGGGCCCCACTGTTGCTGATCTTTGGTCCAAAGTCACTAAATGTCTAGAAAATGTTCTTAAGTTCCCCATTCGGAAGGATACCTCTTTACTGTTATTCAATGATGATTTCGCCCTCAGAGACAATACTAGTTTAATTACTAGGAAGACTGTGTTTGCAGGTTCAACAGCCACAAAAAATACCATTATTCACTCCTGGTTTTCTGCTAACCCACCAACGATAATGGAGTTGTTTAATCATTTCAGAGACATTTTCCTTATAGAAAGATTGTTGGCTTAATTAATAATTAACAAGGCCCAGGCATCTACTGTACACACCTGGCTTTCTCACTATCTCTCAAATCCACTTTTTATTGAACAACTGTAACCACCAACTTATGAACTGAAAGCTCCACACACACACACACACACACACACACACACACACTTTTTATGGCAATGGTAATGGCAACTTGTATAGTTTACATTTGTGTTTATTCTTGTTCTTGATATACACTAGGGGTCAAAAGTTTTAGAACACCCCAATTTTTCCAGTTTTTTACTGAATAGTATTCAGTTTAATGTCTCATTGCACTCTGAAATGAAAGCATAGTACAAATAAACAATTGGAGTAAATAAAGAAATCATGAAATCAATTTATAGGCTAAAATGTATTCTGAACTCTTGACTCATCAAAGTAGCCACCTTTGGCAGATATAACAGCTGAACACACTCGAGGCATTCTTTCTACAATAGAAATCAAATATTCTTCGGAAAGTTCTTCCCACGTCTGTTGCAGAAGTTCCCATAAAATGTGTGGCACTTGTAGGTTGCGTTGCTTTTACTCTTCTGTCCGGTTCATCCCAAACATGCTTGATGGGGTTCAAGTCTGGAGACTGTGCTCACCACACACACTTATGTTTTGGGTCATTTATCTTGCTGTAAGATGAAACCCTGACCAATTAGGCGCATACCAGAGGGTATTGCATGGCGCTGCAGAATTCTGTGGTAGCCGTTTTGGTTCAGGGGTGCCTCTCACTCTGTACAAGTCACCTTCCCTGGATCCAGCAAAACAGCCCCAGACCATCACACCTCCTCCTCCATGTTTGACAGTTCATGTCACACACTGTGGAACCATCCTTTCACCTACTCAACGGTGTACAAAGATCCTGCCTGATGAACCAAAGATTTCAAATTTTTTCAAATTCATCAGTCCATAATACCCTCTTCCAGTCTTCAGTAGTCCAGTAGCGGTGTTTCATGGCCCATGCAAGCCTCTTTGTCTTATTCTTATTTCTTAGCAATGGCTTTCTTGCTGCAACTTGTCCCGTCAAACCTGCAGCTCGAAGTCTTCTCTTCACAGTTGAAACTGAGACTTGTTTACTACGACCACTATTGAGCTGTGCTTGAAGCTGTTGTCCTGTGAGCTGCCTGTCACGCAAGCTGTTAACTCTCAGAAATTTGTCATTTGATTTAGTTGTGGCTTTGGCTTCAGGTCTGCCAGACCTCTTCCTGTCAGAGTTTAACCCAGTTTCTGAGTGCCTTTTGACGGTGAAGAAAACTGTACTCACTGACCCCTTGACTTTCTTTGCAGTTTCTCTGTAGGAAAGACCTACATTTTTAAGCCTTAAGATGGTCTCTCTCTCTCTTCCATTGTTAATTGCCTTTTTCTTGCCATTTTTGTAGCAACATATGACTTTATGCAGTACAATGCTGTTCAAATGATGCTCACAAGGGTATGGTACCACAGGGTACCATAATGCAGACAGAGGGGGTTGTAAGCAGTCAAGAAAAGTTGGAACACTTGTAGGAATTAGTAGAGCCAGCTTCAAGGCTTGATCAACCTTCACTGCTGCAGAACAGCTTTAAATTGCTAACCCATTTCATGTTCCCTGAAAGAGGCCTTTTTGTATAATTCTGAAATGTACATAATTTTTCAGTTTTGAGTAACCTAACATTTTCTTTTAAGCTATGGCAGTACAGCACTTACCTTTGTGATGTTTCAAGCTATTCATTGGACTTGCACGACTTAAGTTGCAATAAATAACTGGAAAAATTGGGGACTCTAAAACTTTTGACCAGTAGTGTATGTCAAAATTTAATAAAAAAGTGGATCACAAAAAAAGACTGCTTTTGAAATTTGTTTTATGTGGGAGTTGAAGGACAAATCTGATCAAATAGTACCCCAAGATTCCTAACAGTTGGTCTTGGTGCCCAGGCTAATGCCATCTTCCTAGATGGCATTAGCCAGATGGCATTAGCCTGGGCACCAAGACCAACTGTTAGGAATCTTGGGGTACAGTTATATCACTAAAAAGGTTTCTCTAAGGTGTCGGTGGCACTGTCTTGTCTAAGTTAATAAGAAGAATATTATTATATATACTTGGATTATTATTATCCTAAACATTAAGGGGATATTTTTGGATACTGTATTTCATTACTTCCGCCAAGGAGGTTATGTTTTTGGTGGCGTTGGTTTGTCTGTTTGTCTGTTTGTTTGTGTTCAAGATAACTTGAAAAGTTATGGACGGATTTGGATGAAATTTTCAGGAAATGTGTGGAATGAGATAAGGAAGAAATGATTAGATTTTGGGACTATAGGTATGATGGGTCCCAGCACTATGAGACAATTTTACACAACCACGTACAACACAAGGTATTTTCATGAAAACTAATGCATGGAATTTGTGATCTTGTAAATAAACTAAAAGAAAATATAGACCAAGCTTCCAGTTACCATCTTGAGGAAAAGAGAAAATAACAACAACAAGGAGGATATGGTCTCTCTTTGGTTATACAATCACAGAAATTAGGTCCCACAGTCATATTGACAGTCAAGTGCCTAGTCAAGCACTGAATCAAGTGCTCTCTCCTGGTCTTCCAGCAAATAAGCAGATGCAACTGCAGAATTTTCAGCGAAGGTAGAGCATGCAAATCTGTTCCAGTTCTACAAGCCTAACAAGCAAAGCTTGACAATATGGAAAGGGGATGGAAACTAAAGGAAACACAAATGGGGGCATGTTAGAGCCTGATATGTAACAACGACCCAAAATGTAACAATGACCCAAAATGTTATAAAAAAAATGTAATAAAACCATCATACCTGGTTTTATTGTTCCTTTTGATTTTGTTAAGGTCATCAGATAAGCAGAAAGTCTTTGATTTATAATTTTTTTGTCAGTTTCAGTTTCAATTTCAGTTTCCACGTTTCATATGCTTTGTTGAATGAATTCTCATTTTTCTTTTTTTTCTGTTTCAACAGGTCAAGGCTTTTTTTTGTTAACCCTCGTATTGGCTTCGTTTTTACGATGCACCTTTTGTCCTCCCGGGTCAAATTGACCCGGTCTGTTTTGACTGCTTATAAAACATGAGATATAAAATTATTTCAATTTTTTTTTGTTTCTCCTTTTTAGTGAACTTGTTTCCAACATATTAAAATATATTTCACATTTATTTTTGTAATATATGGTATGATAGACCTGATTTATATAAAATTATACCTCATTTTTTAATTAAAAAAAGCAGAAATTCAGAATTATATTCACGAAAGTTATTATCAGAGGCACACAAATAGATGGATTACCACAGACAGGTATATGTCAAAGTTTAGTCTGGATATTGTTTTGAAACCATTTCAATATTTTAATAAAAGCAAATAGTCACACCTTTTGTCCTCCTGGGTCAAATTGACCCGGTCTGTTTTGACTGCTTATGAAGCATGAAGTATAAAATTATCTCCAATTTTTTTTGTTTCTTCTTTTTAGTGAACTTGTTTCCAACATATTAACATATATTTTACACTTATTTTTGTAATATATGGTATTATAGAGCTGATTTACATAGAATTATACCTCATTTTGAGTAAAACAGCAGAAATTCAGAATTATTTTCACTATGGTTATTATCAGAGGCACACAAATAAATAAGATGGAATAACACAGACAGGTTTATGTCAAAGTTTAATCAGGATATTGTTTTGAAACCATTTCAATACTTTTAATAAAAGCAAATATCCTCCCAGGTTAATAAAAGCAAATATCCTCCAGGTCAAATTTACCCGTATCATTTGACTGTTTATAAAGCAAAAGTGTAAAATGATCACACCATGCTCATCACATATCACATATAGATCACATACTTTTAGCCAACTTCATTCCAACTAATTTTTTAAACTCCTTTTACACCTCTTATTACCTCCACCAAGGAGGTTATATTTTTGCCAGGGTCTGTCTGTTTGTTTGTTTGTTTGTCTGTTTGTTTGTTAGCAAGATTATGCAAAACTACTGGATGGATTTACATGAAAATTTTACCAGAGGTGGGGTTTGGTCTAAGGAAGAAGCCAATACATTTTGGTACTGATCCGATCCAGACTGACGTCACAAAACAACATTGAAGTTTATAATGGCAAATCCCATTCATTTACGGCATTATAGGAACTGTAGTTTATTTGCAACTGACATCAGCGTTTATCAAGCCTATGTCACTACATTTCCCAGCTTCCCTTGCAATGCCAGCAGAGTTCTCCATGCCGCTCCGTCTGCTGTCTCTACTCTGTCTCCAGCATTGTCCCACCCACAGCACCATCTGATTGATTACACGCTCTGGTTACACGCAGAGCCACGGCACGGCGAACAGCCAATCAGCACTGAAAGCTGTGCATGCAGTTCTGCTCACAGACACAATGGAGAGGAGGAAGTTTTGCCAATTGAGAAAGCCCGGTTCTGTTCCTGGAGCCTTGGTTTCTAAGATAAATTAAGGTAGCAGACTCTCCCGAAATTGTAATGAACATCCCAGTCCTCCACAACTCACAACTACTAGTAACATCACTGTGAGCCCATTAACGTTATAGGAACATGCGCTGCAGCTCTGCTCGCTCGCAGTCCCTCCAGACGTGCTAATCACTAGAAACAAGGCTACTGATAATGTCAATACAGAAATAGTCTGTCACAGAAGAAGTCTGTGTGTGCGTGAGTGTAAAAACCTAACCCCCAAATTCCACATAGAGCAAATGCGCCGCGCACCCAAGCGCCGTGGTTTTGCTCCGACCGACAGGCTGGCAACATTGCCCGCTGGAAGCACCGCAGCACGCACAACACCAACATCTGTACAAGCAGCAGCAAACTGGTTCAGTCAAGACCCACTACTAACTAGGTCACTCTCTTGAATGATATTTATATCAATAATAATCACACTTCTTGCAGATTGATATTTTTCATTCCACAATGTGCGTATAAAATAAACATAGGAATATAATGTTGAGTGGAAATCACAATTTATGGGTGGAACTCAGCTGCTTGATGGAGGTCTGCACTCTCTGAGTGCTTTTCTAGTTCTTTTTATTATTGTTATTTATTGTTATTGTTATTTTTATTTATTATAAGCTTGTGTTCAGTCTGGAGGCCCATGACAATACAATGCTCAATGCTTTGAAGCGTGTGTGTGTGTGTGGGGGTGAGGCTGGGGGGGGTTGGGGGGCGTGTGTGTGGGTATGGGTGTGTGTGTGTGTGTGTGTGTGGGTTTGTGTTCATTGGCCGGAAAGTGCAATAGTGTGACCCACTGCACCACTAAATGTGGCCTGGTCAAATTGACTTTGGAGGAAAAGGTCCTATAAATAAATTTTAAAAAACACACACATAATTTAATTTTTTTTTGTTTGTTTGTTTATTGTTATCTTGTTCCCAATTGGGTGTAGGCATATCAAAGCTTTGAAATGTACAATGTTTAGAAATGTGTGGCTTGTGTGTGGAGGCCCATGGCAATGCAA
The DNA here is from genome assembly GCA_037902135.1 of Cetoscarus ocellatus. NCBI lineage: Eukaryota > Metazoa > Chordata > Actinopteri > Labriformes > Labridae > Cetoscarus > Cetoscarus ocellatus. Next base: position 35,722 of record JBAMNC010002108.1, on the reverse strand, counting down.
TGCCCAATGCTTTGAAGTGTGTGTGTGTGTGTGTGTCTGTGGGTGTGGGTGTGGGTGGGTGTGTGGGTGTGTTTGTGGGTGTGTGTGGGTGCATGTGGGTGCATGTTGGTGTGTGTGGGTGTGTTCACTGGGCTAGAAAGCGCAATAGTGTGACCCATTGCACCGCTAAATTCGGTCGGGTCAAATTGACCCGGGAGGACAACAGGTGCTGTAAATTTTAATAAAACACACATAAATTGACAAAAATAGTCATAATTAATTTTACTTGCAAAGACCATCGTATGGAACCATCCCCATAATTTTCAGGCAGTTTTATGGAAGAAAACCAAAGTTATGACAAATTAACTTTTGATTTTGGGTCTGATTGGCCCCGAGGACCACAGGAGGGTTAAAGCCCAAGTATGTAATTTTAACCTTTAAAATAACTGTTTAAAAGTCTGTCTGATAGTGGGAGGTCTTAAATGCACACCTGGATTCTTCACTTACACTATGTAACTCTTGACCGCCAGCAGTAGTCATTTCACGAGAAGTGCATACTGCTTTACGCCACAAACCTGAGTTCAGCATTAGGAAAAACAAATGGGTGATATGTTCCCGGTTTCATGAAAGCTGAGGCTATAATACCAAAGAGGACAGTGACGGATGAGGATCAGAGAAGAAAGAGGAGGAAAAGCCGAGCAACAAGCCGCACCAGAGTGAATATTAGATGGGCTTTAAGCATTGGCTTGAACTTTGGTAATCAACAGGCTGAGGTCAGACTTTGAGCTGGTTCTGCTGCTGTCAGAGGGTGAGTAAAAAAGTCTTTAAACTTTTTGTTACGTCATTTGAGCTGCTGGAGTTTTATTCTGTCGTTTTACGTTTAAACAAAAATCCTTTCAGCCTCTCAATAGTGATATGGCATCAACGCTGACACAGCCGAACAATAGAAATACACAGTTACTGATAGCCTGTGTGTTAGCCAAACATGCTAATGTTATGAGTTAGAATTGATTAGATTTAGTATCTGATAATATAATTATGATGATTATATTGGTAATGCAGACTGTTGAACGCTTCAGAGGCTGGCGACCAACAATCAGATGGTCTGAAGTTAGCTCAGGTCCCATTACTACACTGGAGGTGATAACACAGAAAACTTACAGTTCTGGTGTATCAGATGATTATATATTCTGTACAGGTCACTGCAGCACTGACCTCAGTATTTATTGAAATTGCTTTTCTCTTTCAAGGTTTCAATGTTACTACAGTCAAAATATCCCAGAGCTGGAGTTTGTACACCATGAAAGAGACAAAAGAATATGGTTACGTCCAAGACCTTCAGAAAGCCGTTGTTCTTATGAGGATTGAAAGTGGACCAGGCCTTCCAATGATCCCAGAAACCTGATGCCAGTTCTCTCTTTTCCACTTAGGCTCTTTCTCTATATATTACAGTAAATTAGAGGGAGATTCCTAGCAGTTTTATTTTTCACATTAGCAAACACTTATGTGTTGACACATAATAATATTCTTCAGTCATGTCTGATATCCTGCATATTTGCTCTGAATAAAAACAATTCTACGTGTTTCTGTAACTTGCTATTCAATGTCTTCGAGCTAAGCTTTTCTGTTGCCTTTCGGGCATTTTTATTTCCATCTTTACCTATGTTGTATTATTTTAGCCTTACATTCTGTTGTATTATCTCCTGGATTTTTGTGTATTTGGCACTAAATCATCGTACGATGTTAAAATAGTTTTGGTTTGCACAATAGCAGACACTGAAACATACTCATAAAAACATTGCTTTTCCATCATGTGGGTGAACTTCAAGAATACTTGAACTAAATGAAACCATGTATGTGCTTATATTAATAACATATCACTCAATACCGCAGTGTCAGGTTTTTTAGGGTCCTCTCCCAAAGGGAAAGGACCCCTCTAGCTGAAGCTATTGTTTTTGTATCGTTTCTTTCTTATTAGGGTCCTCGCCCAAAGGGAAAGGACCTTTCTAGCTTCAGCTATAGTATAGTAAATAGTATCAGCTTGAAAAGCGGAAAGATGACAGAGTAGACCATGCTGATCAAAAGTTCTGAAGGAATTTGTTGTTTCTCAAAAGGTTTCCGAATGACAAGCCCTCAAAGTTGGTGAACCCCAAAGAAGCCCTCCCAGCTCCTCCCATTCAAATGAATTGGGGATGAAAATACAGCTCTGGACAGCCTGTGGAATTACTTTCTCTACTGAAAAAACAAAAAGTCCTAGAGCATTAAAAATTACATGGATGGATTCATGACAAAATTTCCAGTTCACAAATCTTATTTTTAGAGACATTTGGTCAAAATTGTGGCATCTGTGAGGACATGTTTCTAGAGATTTGGTTACTCAGCTGACCAGTTTGAATCTGGATGAGGGCAGCAGATGATGTCATTCACTCACTGATTGACAGCTAAGTGCAGCTGGTCATGTGACTCACTGAATGAGGGAAATGGGAGTGTGTAATACACACCCATTATTAAGACTGAGGAGGAGCAAGAAATACATCACTTCAACTGTAATCGTTCTAAAACACTAACATATAACAAACATGCAAAACTCTGATCTGTATGTAAAGGTCCTCCCGAAGGGAGGACCAACCTTGAGGAATACAACTTTAATCTGAAACAGGCAAACTAAAATAGCATCTATCTGTGATCAAACTGAACACCAAAAATGCCAAAATGTGCTCTCTAGCATCACCCACTGTGATATCTCCAAAACACTAACAGATAACAATCATGTAAAATTTAGGGGAGTAAAAACTCATTTTGAAACAGGCAAACTAAAGAAGGGTCTAACTTGGATCAACTGAACCCCAAAATACCAAAATTTGCTCTTTACCGTCACCCGATGTGATATCTCCATAACACTAACACATAACAAACATGTAAAATTCAGATCTGTACATGAACGTCCTCGAAGGGAGGACCAACCTTGAGAAGTACAACTTTATTCTGAAATAGACAACCTAAAATAGCATCCATCTGGGATCAAACTGAACACCAAAAATGCCAAAATGTGCTCTCTAGCATCACCCACTGTGATATCTCCAAAACGCTAACAGATAACAAACGTGTAAAATTCAGAGAAATAAAAATTTTGAGGAGTAAAAACTCTTTTTGAAACAGGCAAAATAAAAAACTGTGATCAAACTGTCCTCCAAAATACCAAAATGTGCTCTCTAGCATCATACAGGCACACTCAAATGCACTTAACAGCCCTCACCACTAATAAGAATCTTTTAAGGTCAAACCAATGCCCAATTTTTCATCTCATTAAGACTCACAAATCAAACTTTGATACCTCTGACCTAGCTCACACAGGAAGTTAGCAATTTGGCTTCCAAAATAAAATGTTGCCGTAAAAATGCATAAAAACTTTGGTCCAAATGTTTCAGAAACTTTCACTGGAATCCACTCCCCCCAGAGGTCATGTGACTCACTCTAGACGGTGATGTAATGTGCAATACACACCCTTTATTAGGATCCTTGCCTGTAGGTGTGCCTAGGGAGCCTTGTAAAATTGTGATCTTAATATCCAAACCTTCTCCCTAAGGGGAGGGCCAACTTTAAGTTGAATAAAAAAAATCTCAACAATGTGATTGTGATATCTCTAAAACATTAACAGGTAGCACAAACATTTACTTAGTTGATTTGGATGATTTGGATGTCCATGTCAGGACCAACTTTGAAGAGTGAAAAAAAAACTTTAAAAACTTTAGCCGTAATATCTGGAAAAAAAAAACAGATTACAAACATGTAAAATTGAGATTTGAACATCCACGCCCTCCTCCCAAAGGGAGAAACAAATCTGAGGAGTGAAAAAAAAAATTAATATATCTGAAACAGTAACAAGTAGCAGAAACGTACTTTGGAGATTTGTAAGTCCACATCCTGCTGGATCTTCACACAGCTGCTGGTATACACACCAGTGTAACTTTGAGAAGGTCCCAGGAGGTCAAGTGAATCTGGATGTATTTTAACATACTTTTCATACCATTTATAAACTAGTACATCTTACAGTGGAACTTAATGCTCACTGCACCCATTGAAATGAAGTTTTATTTATTTCTGTCTGGCTCCAGTTATTTTTTATATCCACAAGGTCAGGAGTAAAGATGTGAGACAAACTTTTGTTAGGTGTGATGGGGTTGAATTAATATGTATCTTTCAGTTTAAATGAAGGGCTTCACATTAATCACAATTTGACCACCTCGTGGGTAATTTCTAAAACTTTTTAATGAAAACTCGAACCACTTTTAAAATTTAAAATCCATCACTGACCAACAATTAACCCCTAAAATGGCAACACGTTCTTCACTATGTGAGTGGGCAGACTCTAGACTAACTACACAAAACTACAACCATGGTGTTAGCCAAAATACACACCATGAACAACGCAACACAGTTGCCCAGTTTCCTCTTCAAACCCCACAGATAAACACAACTAACACGACAACACCTACATTTGCACCATGACACGGCGATGTAGCTGTGTTTGACTCATCAGACAAAGAACTCACACTGCCACTGTGAATTCTTTGTCTGCCTCCTTTGCCAAACCAACAACAACAAACCAAACTGAACCAAACTCTGCATCTAACAGCTCCTCTAAATCATCTGCATCTACATCAACCTCTAATTGACCCTGATCATCTTTAACACTAAAACTACACAGAATTCCTTCATGATCACTGAAGTATGTGGGCATCACTTGTACCGTGTGTTGTTTTAACATACACATGGTCAATCAATGTCCCCTTCTCTGTGGTTTCTTGTGTTACATGCTGCCTAAATTTTGAGCCCATGAATTTACAAATTGATGACTTTTTTAGAATGTTTTCATTAAAATCTCCCATTATTACAATTGTGTTACTGATTGGATTTAACCAATCAAGCAACTTCCCCAGATTGTCTTTGAATACAGACTTTGGATAACATGGTGGACGATAAATCACTGCCAGTAATATGTTCAATTTGACGCACAGGCACAACACTCCAGATTCAAATCAGGTACCTGCAGGATGTCACAGTCTAATTCGTCTTCACTGTATAAACCAACTCCACCATGTTCTAGCTCCTGAAGCTCTAACAATTTGGCTTGACTGCTGCTGCTGTAACACACACCACGAGGACAGCTGTGGAAAGTGTAACCATCAATTTGGACACTGTGCAGTGAGGACTGTGCAGTGAGCCATGTTTCTGTGACAGCAATACAGTTAGGCTGTAAATGAAGCAAAGACACCAAATCCACCAAGTGGCGGCCTAAACTTTGAACGTTCATTAGATACACAGAGAAACTGTGTGCATCTAATGAAGGCTTCTGCTGTCCAATTAAAAATGGAGGCATGCCCTCCAAAGCCTCCTTTATGGTAGCCTTGCAGTAAATCGCCTTCTCTTCAAAATCCCTGATGATCAGTCCTGACAAAGCCCTAACACAACTCAGCGCTAAATACGCCTGCCCAGGTGCAAACACCTTCTCTAAACAGACCACAGCCTTGTCTACTGTTAAACCCTGCACTTTGTGTACAGTGCTTGCCCACGCTAACCTGAGAGGAAACTTAACCACCCCACTTGGAGAATTTGGAGGTGACCCAATTCAGCTCTCAGAGAGTTTAGTTTATCTTCACCTAAGGGGGTGTAAGGTAAACTAGCATGTTTGTCAATACTGAATGTGTGATGAATTGGGGCTGCATTTAAATTGTATGCAGCTATGCCCATAGGAGCAATCAGCAAAACACAGACATCGTCTGGTTGATCACAAAGTGCTGAGAGCAGCCTCCCTGCCTCATACTGAATGGCCCTGATTAAATGACTTTTCCCCGTCCCTGCTCCACCTGTCACAAACACCTGCAGAGGCTCTGGGTTTTTGCACATCACCTTCAGCAAACACCACTGTCTCACCTGATAAAAAACAGTTGGCTGTGTCTCATTCAGAGAACTAACCAAACACAAACCCTCACTTCGAGACATGATGTTTCTGTTCTTCTCTAACTTAGCAACCTGTTTTGTACCAACAATCAAATCTGGAATGTTCTCTAACCCTTCCACTAACTGCTCTCCCTCTATCTCTGCTGCCTACTGCAGCCTCCTCTAAACATTTAAGGCATTCCACTTCCTGTTCAGGATACAACTCACCCTAAGCATTCTCATCTACCCCATTGAGCAGCTCAGTGATCTCCTGAGCTCGCTCTAAATCCGGACAGTCAAACTCAAATTTTGCCCTATTCTCGTCGACCACGGCCTGCACAAGATGCAGGGAGCCGTCACTAAACGTCACTTCCCCATCCTTATAGAAATGACTAAACAGATCGAAGCCCTCAGGTTTGAGGTCTGAGTCAGCTCTATAAGGAAGGAACAACTGCAGCCGACTCTGGAAATGAGCCTCCTCCTGCTTCTCTAGGTTGAAACGCATGTACCTAACCATCGCAAACTGAGATCGTGTTCTCCTCAGGATGAACCCCAGATAATTTTTCAATTTTGATTGCATTTTTGGGTTTTTCATTTCTGGGGAGAACACGCTACTCCGACGCAAATGTTGCCATACATATGTCACTAAACACCTCATTGTCGGGCCTGTTCATGTACCTGTCCACTATGCTCGTCATCCACATGTCATCTGACCGAAGATCATGTGATGATGCCCTGTGCTACAAAACACTGAGAGGTAAACTCATCTTCCCTATGTTGTTCCCTGTTGGCACAAACACAACCTTTCTGGAACACTCCTTCAGATGCATGGAGGTTAGCCTACACACTGCCTCCTGGGTGCAGACGTTTCTGTGGTGTAAATATACACTGCCGAGCTTCTTTAAGCTTTCTCTAGCAGAGAGATTTCCTTGTTTTGAAGCTTCTTTTTGGGCATTGCTCAATATAAGGCCAATATCTCTCTCTGATTCCGTTGTGTACGAGATGATGAAGATCACGACTGCATAGGCGTCAGTGACAAAGCTAAGGTCCATGTTGGCGTTCCAGCACTTCAGCAACTTCCTGCTATACTGATTCACCCAAACACTGTTGACCTCTCTCCTATACACTACCTTAGTTTTCTTCTCTAAACGCCTGTACACCAGCTCAAAGATCTCCTGACTAATGCCCAAACTCGAAAACAACTCCTCTTCAAAAGCAGCAGGCACCTCACTCTCCACAGCTTCTTTGATAGCAGTTAAAATTGCCTGTGCTGTTTCCTTTGGTATCTAAGCATCGTCGTCAAAACACTTACAGACTGGCCTGTTCTCTAAAGCTGAACCTTTCTCTGTGCCACGTGCCTTTTTCCAATCACACGTGCACTCTTTCATGTGACAGATAAATGTCCGCCCAGACACAGGTTTTGGGAAATTAAATGATATTTTGTCTTCTTGATCCTGCATGTTTTTGCATGTCATTTGGAGTGTATTTGAACTGATGTCACAATGTCCAATAATGTGTCATCGTCAGAGGGCATCTTACACGTGACGTATTTATAAACGCAACGACCTCCTCGTCTGTGTTCTTACCAATTTTGGGAGCGCCCTCGATCCAAAACAAACAGTGAACATGGGGAGAGCCGCGCTGTTGAAATTCGACCCTATGAAAATGATCGACGAACTTAAAGCCATCATCAATCTCTAACAACTGCTTCAAAGCCTCCTCATCCATTGACATACTCTGTGTGATCCTCTGAGACCTCTGACCTACTTTGCCCTTACGCAACGCCACAGAAACACTACACACCACACGATCTAGCTCTGACATGTACTGTGCAAAAAAGATATACTCTACATTACGCGCAAAACGACCGTCTGCATGCATAACCCTATTGTTAAAATAACGCGTCAACGTCAGGTGAGAAGGCCGACTGTCGTGAAAGGTCTTATCACCGCGAGGAAACAACACCGGGAAACATTTGGCCTCATTCGTCCGGTCAGAAAGCATCTTAACTGGACAATTTCCCTCTGAAGGCGCAATATTCACAAAATCCTCAAAATACTGATCTAATGCTTCCTGACCAATATCAACAGGCATAAGACAAGTGTCCTGAAACATGCAGTGCTGTTGCCTGTCATGTAACATTTCATCTTGTATTAATTCTGATGATTCCTCTACACCCTCAACAAATTTAACCTTTACCTTCGGCTGATCAGCTCCTTGAGCACTAACCTCATCCTGTCCAACAACCTGCTCTACCACAGCACCAACATCATCCTGTCCAACAACCTGCTCTACCACAGCACTAACCTCACCCTGTCCTACAACCTGCTCTACAACAGCTTCATCCTCACTAGACTCTGCCTCTTCCCTTTCTTCCTCTTCTATCCTATAAAACTCATTCACCCAACATAAAGGGCACTTGTTCTCTTTAAATACTGTAGCGCCTGTCTTACACGTAAAGTATCAACAAATTGATACTCGTAATGCCCTTTATATGTCAGTTTACGCTTCAACTTCACCTGTATCAAGGACCCCTCCATACTAGACCAGGGCAACACACGAGTCGACTGCACAATGTCGGCTGGAACACGTTACAGGTCCATGTACTCCGTTCTGCTCACCCTTTGGCAGTGCCAGCATTTTCATAAATGGGATATGTAACGCTATCAAATGCTGCTCTAAGCTGTTCAAACATCCCAGTTCAGGTGGAATGGGATCCAGCTCCAGGTTATTGACCCAGCATTCAGCTGGCATCTCACCTTTACTAATCTTAGCATCACACGTGTGACAAATCCAAAGCTGTCTTCTAGATACTGCCAACTGACAGGGCACAACACATTCATCATTACAACGATGCAAATAACGGTCACTAATGCACCTCTGTGCAAAACCAGCTGTTACTACAGTTCTGCTATAAGCTTCCCTCTCACAACTGAGCACCTGATATTTAAACAGCAACCTATGACAAACACAGCAGACATAATCTGGTCCATTTCTGACCTTTTCTAAAAACTCATTCATTAAAAAATCAAAATCTTTTGCCTGCTCTACCTTCTGTTTTCTACTCAACCTTACACAACCAATAACTCTCTGCTTATGGTCTACACTATCATACTTACTCTTACTTCCTTTTCTACTCCTCTCTTTCACTTTCTCCCTATGCTGGACACTGTCTATGTATTTCATCATCCTCCCTGCCTTTACTTCTTCCCTGTGCTGAACACTGCTTCTATATTTTACCATACTTCTGGCTTTTTTTTCCCTCCCTGTGATTTATGTTTTCTTTATATTTCTGAACACTATATTTACCTACACTCATTGCTTTAACCCTCTCCCTGTGCTCAGTGCTGTCTCTATATTTCGTTACACTCATTGCTTTAACCCTCTCTCTGTGTGAACTATTTTCACTATACCTTTCTATGCTCCTTAACTTTTCCTTTTCCCTAAACACCACATTTTCCTGAGAAATCTTTCTAAACCTCAACTGACATCTCTCTCTATGCAACACAGTCATTTTCTCCTGCGCCCTCCACTTACGCCTAAGATACTTTGATCTTAAAGACTGTCTACCTGACGCTACCTTCCTATCACCCTCTACAACTTCTGCATCTACACCTTTATCTGAAACGTCAATGTCATCACTGCATATAACTGTTGTTTCCTCGTTATTTACGACAACATCTGAACATCTAGCCCTAAAGCTGTAACCTGACACATCACTAACTTTACAATAACCATAACAGGTCTGCAGTCCAGGCTCATAAACACAAACAACATTCTCAAAATGCCTCCCTAAGATATTCTCTAAATAAATACACTCTGCTGACAAACACTTACTGCTACAGGTGTACCTCAGCCAACGACCATCATAAAATGTACACGCGCTAACACCTAACAAATCTGCTGTGACCTGAATTTCCACCTCTGTGGCCCAAGTGTTCACGTTTCTCATCCTGCTGAGAAACGGACTGCTGAATGTACTCCAACACCAAGAAGTACTCACTCCTAATGATGCTGCGATACCTATCTGCATTCCTCTCTAGCTCCTTACAAACAGCAAGCCTGATCTTACGATGGTGCTTCTGTGAACCACTCACAGCCTGAGAGATGGCTCTGAAGAAGCAGTTACCATCGGCCACAATCCTCTCATTTCTACAAGGAACACCTAAAAATCCAACACACGTGGACACCGATCCACCAACCTTCACAAACTCGACATTAAAGCTACTGCACAAAGCCTTACAAACATCTACACTGAGAGGATGGAAAACCAGCTCTGCATTTCTAACAGCATTAACAAACTCTACATCTGAATTTGCCTCACTAACACCGAATCGCTTTGATTTCTTCGACATACAAGTGCCAGAAGAAATGCTACCCTTCTTGCCATCAGTAACAATCGGTCCTGCCTCTGAGCCACTGCTCACGACACACTGGCATAAGACCGCACAGAAATGCCTGACAGTGCTGGACTGGCATCTAAACTACCACAATGCTCAGGAACAACACTAGACTCTGGTGCTGGAGCAGTAGTCACCTCTGTGACGCTACCCTCCACAGAAACACCAGACAGCACCGGACTTGCACCCACACCGACAGTGATGACACACAGTTCAAAGAGCCTCTCCCCTGAACTGAGACTGTCAGCCAAACAACAGATGTAGTGGTCATCCAGGCACGCAAAATGCAAAACCACGCTTGTACCGTTAAAGTGTAACAAGCCAACATTACTGCGTGAGTGACTGTCGACCACAGCGAACCATCCATCCTTACAGGTGATGGCAGAAGTGTTTCCACACATTGTCAGAAGACATGTGCTGTACTGACTGAAGATCCTCTCCAGTCCATTACGCAAACTGATGAACACACCACTGTCGATGTGTTCACCCTCAGTCACGCCTACATCCCCTAACACGGTGTCCCCAAAACCAAACCTAACAACCTCATCATCTACCATTACCTGCTGTGGCAAATCTGAGACAGACAGCAGATTTGTCACATGGCTAAAGACACCCAGGTCACGCAAACTAGTGTACAACTCATCGCCTAACACCAACATGCGATCCAGCTCACACCTCTCCCAGGAAAAAACACTGCGTGTGTTTGGCTAAGCTGACCAAAGCTATAGCCATACACTGCACTCCTCCATACACAAACCACTTGCTCCCCTGGTGAAATGACCCGCACACAACCTTCACTAGCCTGACGCCTCTGCTACCCTCAACCTTTGCTGCTACATCATTACTGTCAGAATCTAAACCAACATCAGCAACACAAGCATCAGAAAAAAAATTTGTCCTTATCTTTGATGATCTTCTTTGGCCCCTGGGTTCCCTCGAGCATGGCAGGGCACGTTGCAGGGACCTCCTCCTCGACGACCTCCGGGACCTCGGACTCCTGGGCTGCTGCCTCCGCCTGACCAAATCAAAACTCAAGTTTCACTGCATAACAAACCAGGAGAAGAAATGCAATTGTCACCATAAGTCTGAAATGCAATTGAAGAAGAAATGCAATTGTCAACAGGTCTGTCTTTAGACAGACCTGCTGCTGGACTGGACTGGGACTGGAGGCAGACTCCGTCACCTGGGCAGGTGAAGGTGTTGCCACCACCTACAAAGAACAGGGAAAGATAAAAATAAATCATTAAATCAATGCAACTCTTCTCAAAACGTGTACCACACCACATCAGTCGCTCTCCAAGAAAACAACAAAAAAAGACGCTTCCAAGGGGAAGCCTAGAGGAAGAAAAACATACCTTTGTAACAGCTGTCTACCACTTGTGTTATCAACTATTCAGACATGTGACTTGTGAGCACTTTACCTGGCCAGCTGGTGGCTCAGCGGTGCAGCCAGAGCCAGAGGAAGGACTTACCTTCTCCATAGCATCCAACATGTCACAGCTGAACCACACAGATGACAGACCGAACCACAGCAGGTGTTCCAGGCTTCAAAACAAAAAACAAACATCATTGTGTTGATAAAATTTTCCATGCAGGCTTTTCACAAACTTCTAGACAGTCACTCAGAAAAACACATTACCTTGTCCTCCTTTCCAACCACAGTCCACTCCCAGGGGTCGCTATGACGTGTCAGGGGGACGTGTCCCGTCACAACTAGCCTGGGAGACACCGTGACACGCAGCGATGTCCAGGGGGACACTGTGGGCGTGGGTGGACGTGGTGCCAGCTGCTGCAGGGCAGCGTCCCACAGCAGCTGCACCAGGACAGGGGTCCCATCGGTGTCGCTGAAGTGCACCTGAAAAACAGTCAAACACAGCAGACATTTCACTGCATTAGTGTATCTGACAGTAAAGAAAACATCCAACTCCAACTGTCATGACAACAAAGAATGATGTACTTACGCCACAGCTCCAACCGATGGAGAGGGAGGTGCTCTGCCACAGACACGTAAGGGAGAACTGACACAAATGTCACAAACAACAACAAAAAAAAACTTTAAATACTTTGAGTCCTATAAAACATTAGAGTTAAATTACACATGCACATGCATTTACATGTAAATGATCATTAATGCATACTGTCAGATTTTTAAAAAACACAAATAATCCTCAAATCTCAAATATTGCAGCAAATATGACTGTGCAGATAAGCTCGACTGATACATACCCATGCGTGCTGCAACATGATGGTACTCCTGACGCAGCGCCAGCTGCAGGCCCAGCTCGATGTTCAGGCGTGGAGGCAAGTCCAGCACGAACACCTTACAGAAAAACGTTTTGTCATCAGTCCACATTCATGTCTCCAAAATAGGTGCATGACAAAACAACAGCTGCTCACAATAGTATTGCTGACACAGAACCAAACGATTAGCAACAACAATAACTTGAAACATGAAGACACACCTTGGGCCAGCGGCTGCAGATCGAGGTCAGGAGAGCACCGAAATCCAACGCTGTGAGGTTGTTGTTCTCTATGAATTAGAAAACCTAATACCTTCTGGGTCGGACATAGAGCTGGAGAGACAAACTTCCGGGTCCGGTGGGTCAGCTCGTAATTTTGTCATCTCCGCGTACGATGGCGGTACCCCGTACCGCGCCCTGTTTTGTTGAGATTGAAGTCAGACAGAACATCATTAAAGGATATTTGATCTAAATTGTATCAGTGAAACATTTGAAATAAGAGTTCGATTCATACGAGTAACGAACTCGGGGACAGGAGCCAGGGCGGTCCAGGAGTACCCCTCTGCCATCCTCCTCTTCAGAGCCTGGGATCGTCGGTGGGCCTTTGCATGAGGCATATAAACGTGAAAATCAAAAAACATTTTTTAGTCAACGCTCACAGAGAAAGCATAACAACTGGACTGAATCTGTGCCAATCATACTCACAAACTTTCACATGGCAATGTTTGACATAACATTGAAATATAGAATTGTTTTAACTCACCTTGGTCGAGGGAGATTGTTTGTGTGTGTGTGTGTGTGTGTATGTGTCTGTCTGTTTTTGTGTCTGTGTGTGTGTCTGCTTGAGTGTGGATGTGTACAGAATCAGTTAAAGCGTGTGCAGATTATTAGTTTATCAAGGTGTTTGTTTTCTGATTGAATAGATTTATCTGTGTGTAAAGATGTGTGTGTGTTCTGGATGAGTAGATCACAGATGAAGAGCAAATAATTGCAGTCACCAAACCAGAAGAGCACCAGATCACACAGCCACGAGAGCTGGTAATCTGCAAATCAATAAAATTAAAATCAATATATCATCTTTCTAAACACCATTGACACAATAATCCATAGCTGTAGCTAGGGCTGGGCCATATGACCTACAACTAAAATCCCCAATCAGTTAAAATGCATACGGTAATTTTAGCATAAAATGCTGATTATGTAGTTAAAACACAGGGAGGCCTGTAACATAATTCTGATCAATAATTTTTCTCATTTAAGAAACAAATGAAAGCCTAAACATGTGTTTGTGCTAAACCTGAAAAGGCCTACCATTACAAAAAAAAATTACATTTTCAGTAATTATATTTACAAACACTGCAATAACTTATGATTGGAGTAAGTTGAGAGAAAAAATCTCCATTTTTTATTTTTAAACCTTCTGCAGAAAATAATTTAAATTACTTGACTTAATATTGTCCAGCCTAAGCTGTACCAAATCTTTTTTTTACATTTTTGACATAACTTCAATACAGAATCAATTTAATTAATCTTAACATCGTGGTTAACAAACAAACCAGCATTAGCATCACACATTTGCTGTCTTAAAAAGACACATGATGGTTGACAAAGCATCTTTCTACTATGACGGAGACACAAAACTGAGTCCATGTCAGGAACTAAACTTTACCAGCACAGAAAACCAATAACACAGACACACAGAGAGGGCCACAAAGAGACACATTCACACCTAAGGCCATGAGTAAAGTTAAGTTTGTGTATGTTTAGCATGAGAGCACTTAATGCTAATTGACCCAAATCCATCAAATAAACGCTTAACAAATTCTTTTACTATACACTTCTCTCTCACAACAAGATGACACACAAACGTCTTGATCATACCATTGAATAATGTCAATGTCAGATGCAGATTCACTTCATGCACCACGAAAAACAAATCACACACACAGACGCCTGCACACACATGCACAGAGATCTATAAAAAGACACTCTTCACATGAAGTGTTTTAAATTTTTCACCCATAAAAACAAGGATTTATCACAAGCATGACTACCAAGAAAACAAGCATTTAAGAAAAAACATTTGCTCTCTCAAAACAGAACAGCAACACAACACCTGAGCCACACTGCTCTAGACACAGACACAACAACTCTACATTACAAATTAGGGCTGGAAGATATGGCTTGGAAATAAAATCCCAGCTTTTTTGCCATAACAATTGATTTACGAATTTAATTGCTTTTTTCCCTCTCATAAAAAGAATAAAGTAAGATAAAAATTCCCAGTGACACAAAAATGAAATTTTGCCTACATGTTGTCAAAATATATTGCCAAACCAAACAGAATTTCCCTCTTCAAGTTAAAATGTGTGTCATAAAATGTTGATAATGCAGTTCAAACATAGGCAGGTTTGTCTACATAAACACTGAAGGCTCAGGTATTTTCACAGTATATTACCATGAAAGTCTGATTAATATTTAATCTCATTTAAAAAACAAATACAAGCCTTTAAAAGTGCCTGACAGGGCCTACCATCATGAAAACTAACTTTTCAGTATATATTTTCAAACACTGCAACAACTTACAAGTACTAAGTTGTACTAAGTCGAGGAAAAAATATGGATTATTAGTTTTTAAATGTTCTGCAGAAAATACTTTCAATTAATCGATTTAATCAACATATTTACCAGCCCTAATGCAAACTACGCCAAATAATATACACAGAGATAGGTGTTAACACACACTCATGCAGTAGAGTAACTCTAACTCAGATCATAACTCAAAAACTACAGAACAAACACATTCTGCACAGAATACTGAAATCAGTTACTTCAACTTTACACTATACCAGCACACACAGAGACACACACATGTCAATCATCAGCTCATATGCTTTCCACTTTAACTCATAACAAGACATAATGTTCCTCTAAGGATAACAATTAAGGAGCTTATCAACATTTTGCCTGTTTTTTTTTTGAAAATGTAAAAATAAAATAATCAACCTTAAAGGGATAGTTTGGGGTGTTTGAAGCGGGGTTGTGTCAAGCAGAGAATGTGGCACCATATACAGTAATGTACAGCATTAGTGTCTGTCTGAGTTTTAAAACTATTATTACTTCAAAAATATTATTAAAACTATTATATGTTTGTTATTATTTATTTATTTTACTTTTTGTGATCAAATGTTTTTATTTACATTTTCTTTTTTATATACAGTGATGTCAACATTTATGACAAATAAACATATACATATTTTCTTCCCTTCCCCACCCACCCTTTGGACAATTCAATGAAAAACAACTCATAATCATAATGATTTAAATTAATATTAAATTAAAGTTGATATTTTAGAGGTATGTGGTTCCCTCAGGAGAGACATAGATGAGCCAACTCATCAAAAGAAAAAATTCAATTCTTGATTCTTAATGACAGCAGAACCTTAATTGGTTTGCAACAGGTAGCAGCCTCCTCTTATTTACTTTAATATGCAAGTTGTTTATATTTTTATATGCTGTGTTCTTTTTACCTCTTTACCACTATTCAATACTACAGGAAGATTAATTTCCCTGAAGGAGTCTCCCAAAGGATTAATAAAATTCTATCGAATATAATCTAATCTACACATTTAGATCATGCCATGAATGTCACAAAACCCCACTTGAAAAGACCCAAACAATCACTTTGATCACACGCATATTAATGCTTGTGTAAATAACTAACATAACTAAACATTAAAAAAAATAAGTCACAGCCTCTAATGTCAGCCACACAGCTCAAGACTCAGAGAAACAAAATGATCTACATGACACACACCCTCGCTGACTGGTGCTTAGCTCTGACTTTAATGTGTTCTCTCAGTGCTTAAACAATGGCTAACACTACATCTCATTAGCCAAGGCCTGCTCAACAGCACATAGACACACAACTGAATCCATAGCAGAAACTAAGCTCAACAACACAGGCAGACAAAACTCACACACTCTCTCATACAATAAAGTCATCAGTCTAACATGACACAAAGGCTAGTGGGCTAACAGCTAGTGGGCCAACAGCTAGCGGGCTAACGTGGCTAACATGTAGCTATCACAGATAAAAGACAGATCTCCATAACATTAGCATATGTTTAGCATGGAAGCACAAATCATGCTAATTGACTAAAAAGCCATAAAATTGTATTCTAAACCCCCAAAAATGTATCATACAATCTTAAATTTAAGTATTTAATTAATTTAAGGGTAATCATTGTCCTTGGAGTGAAGTGTATCAAACAGTTATCTCAACAACACACAAAAGCTAACAGCTAGCGGGCTAACAGCTAGCAGGCTAACGTGGCTAAAACGTAGCTAACAGAAAAAAGGCTGAGATCTCTATAACACTAGATGTTTAGCATTGAAGCACAAATCATGGTAACCTACTAAATAGCCATCAAAATACATACAAAAGGCACAAACAATATTTCATACTATCTTAAATATATGTATTTTATTTATTCTAAAGGCAATCATTGTCCTTGGAGTGAAGTTTATCAAACAATTGTCTCAACATGACACAAAAGCTAACAGCTAACGGGGTAACGTGGCTAACACGAAGCTAACAGAACAAAGGCTGAGCTCTCCTTAACTTTAGCATAAGTTTAGCATGGAAGCACAAATCATAGTAACTGACTAAAAGCCATCAAAATGTATTCAAAATACAGCAAAAATACATCATATTATCATAAATATATATATTTTATTTATTATAGAGGCAATCATTGTCCTTGGAGTGAAGTTTATCAAACAACTGTCTCAACATGACACAAAAGCTAACAGCCAACGGGCTAACGTGGCTAACACAAAGCTAACACAGAACAAAGGCTGACATTTCCATAACATTAGCATATGTTTAGCATGGAAGCACAAATCATAGTAACTGACTTAAAAGCCATCAAGATGTCTTCAGAATTCACCAAAAAATATATCATACTATCTTAAATAGACATATATATATATATATATATTTATATATATATATATATATATATATATATATATATATATATATATATATTTTTTTTTTTTTTTTTTTTTTTTTTTTTTTTTAAGGGGAGCCACTGCCTTAGGATTGAAGTTGATCAGAAATACACACTTCACAGAAGCTGTTAGCCGGTTTTAAATCTCAGAGCAGCAAAAAGTTACAATTACATGTTAACTTCTTTTTATTTTTATACTAAATCTTGTTCAATCGTGATCACTACTTCAGACTAGTACTGTTTTAACACGTGATATGCTTATATCAAGGTAGAAAAAATTTAAATGCCTCTTACCTCTGAGCCAGTGAGAGCAAAATCGAGGACATTCTCATGCAGACGGGGGCTTTTATAGGCTGCCATGTCAGGCCATCAGGGCTTCCAATCAAATTACACTCCATGCTTCTCTCATGTTTGTCAGACTGTGGGACATTCGTAAGCCACTTTGAACCTTGATTTGACTGCAATACACAGCCATCTTAGACTGTGAGGACGAGCAAGAAACTGTAATAGTCTGTAACTACAAGTATGTTGTGGCAATTTCATGTCAAACATAGGGTGAACTGATTCTCATCTTTCCATCTGCCATACATGATGAATCCTCACAGAGCTGCAGGCACACACATCAGTCTGAGACTGAGCAGGCCACAGGAGGTCAAGTGAAACCTTAAAAATTGACTTTGTGTATGCATTTTAATTCATTAAATAAAATTATTGATAAAATTAATCAATTTAAATAAATGTATTTTTAGTTTATTTTACACTGACAATAAATTCATGAAGTCAAACTTGGAACACACCAGATTTGGTAATAAAATATTAACAATATTAAAAAATTAACCCCCAACATGCCAAAATGGCCCCTCTAGCGCCACCTACGCACACTAAAACAGCCTTGACGGCCAGTAGGAATGTCATTGAGTGGTGAAACCAACGTCAAAACTAACGTTCATCTCATCGAGACCCACAAATCACGCGCTGACACCCCTGACCTATCACAAACAGGAAGTCGGCAATTTCATTTTCAAAATAAAAGCTCACGGGATCATCCCCAATTCGCACCATGATTTCACACCCTTAAGAAGCTCACAGCCATGCCAAAACTAACACACGCCACATGGGGTACAAAATTTCAGAAAACGAAAAAATTAACCCAAAAAATGCCAAAATGAGTTCTCTAGCGCCACCTATGTACAAAACGGCGCACAAAAATGGTTGCCACTGCAACAAGGAATGTCGTAGAGAGATCAAACCAATGTCAAAATGTTCGTGTCATCAAGACCCAAAAATCATGCACTGACACCCCTGACCTATCTCAAACAGGAAGCCAGCAATTTGCCTTCCAAAATAAAATTACAACTCCCCAGAAAAAAATTATCTCCTGCTAGGCCAGGCATCACCAAATGGCGGACCACGGTCCAGATGCAGACCGAGTGATGGGTCTATCCAGACCCGTGACCAATCTCTGATAAATTCACAGGAATAGATTTTAATTGAGCATTTTTTCCAACAGTAGCGGATATACAGTGGGCACGCCTGCCAATAGGGGTGGACAAACGGTTATGTTGTCCCGGGCCCAGCATGGGGGGGAGGACCAGAATTGGGCGGGAGAAGCCCGCTGCCCCGGAGCGGAGGGACAGAGCCAGGCTACCGGTGAGAGAGAGAGAGAGAAAAGAGAGACGTAGAGAGAGAGAGACGGTGACGGTCACGGTGGAGCAGAGGGGCATCTGATTATCTTGTCCCGGGCCCAGGCAAGACTGTCAGCTGGCCTGACAGTGGGTGCTGCTACTCCGGTTAACACTAGAACCGCTACTGTGGTCTGATCACAAGCCGGTCATGCCACGAGTGTTCCTAAATATATGTTCTGTATGTTCTCTGAGACTTTAAGGTTGTTTAATGAAGCACTAAAGAAGAACGAGACATGATTCATTAAGCGGAGGTGGTTATCTATCTATCGTGTTTACAGCACGAGCTGCAGCAGCCACAAGCAAACAGGAGGCAGAGACAAATAAACTGCCTGTGCAAGAAAATAAGATCCTTGTCACCTGCAAGCTTTGCGACTGACCTGTGTGTGAGAAATGCTGATGAGGGCTGAGAGCTTTTGCGCTGTGGTGGCACTGCACTGTCCACGGGCTGATCCTGTTCTTTTTCTAATTGTTTACTAATTGAGTTGATCATTTGTTTGTGTTATTTTCATTGTTGCAGTTCTACAGTTTTTAGCACTAGTTTGTTTTCGAATGTTTCACATTTTGCAAGTTCTAGCAATACTGTTCTGTTTATTTATTTATTAGCCTATGTGAGTTTGGGTTCATGCGACGCATGTAGCGCTGTTTGTGTTTGAGAATGAGAAAGAAAGAGAGGGAAAGACTGAAAGACAGAGAGAGATAGTTAAGGACAGAGAGCTAAAGAGAGAGGGAGAGAGCAAAATCTGGAATCTGCAAAAATAAAATTTGTCTATCACTTTCTTGTTACATTATATTGTAACAACACAGCAGTAACAAATGACAAATGATTGTACTTTTAAGACTTAATTTCTTGTATTATGAAGATTTTGACTTTTTTTTACTGGAAGTGTAGCTCTTCATTTTTTTAGGCGGTGAACCTCTCTTATTTAAGAAAAAAGCAGAGGAAAAATATTTAGTCAGCGCTCTGTATGCACTTGATTTTTCCTAAAAAGAGCCACCTTTATTGTTTTCTGAAGATGTTGACTTTTTTACTTGACGTGTAGGCCTTCAATTCTTGGCTGGGACCCCTTTTATTTAAAAGGAAAAAATAGTTATCTGGCTCTGCTTGCACTTTTCTATTTATTTTATTTTAGGTTTTTCTTTTTTAATCTGAAATAAATGCCTTAAATTAAATTGCCTTGGACTATTTTTATTTATGGTAAAGGAGCTAGCTGTGCACTCAATTAACCATATCCTGCATTAAAAATTGACAATAAATATTGTTGAAACCATAAAAATGTGGTCATAGGGGAAAGGCTATAAAACACAAACTGGACTTCGGTTCGGACCTTTTATTGGTAGAAATTTTATTAACTGGACCTCGGTGACTTTTAATTGAATACCCCTGTGCGAGGCCGTAAATGGTATCAGCTTGAAACCCGGACAGATGACAGAGTAGGCCATGCTGATCAAAAGTTCTTAAGGAATTTGTTGTTTCTCAAACGGTTGCTGAATGACAAGCCCTCAAAGTTGGTGAACCCCACAGAAGCCCTCCCAGCTCCTCCCATTCAAATCAATGGGATGAAGTAGACACTGCTCCGGACAATCTGTGGAAAATAAGCCTCTACAGAAAAAACAAAAAGTCCTACATCTTTAAGGGTCCTTGCCCGAAGGACCCTATTGTTTTTGAAACATTTCTTTCTTATTATTATTATCATACCTATGCGACTTTAAACCTTAATTTGACCCCCTAAACAAGCTCAAAAACTCACCAAAATTGGCAGGCACCTCAAATCTGGTGAAAAATTTGATAAAATAGAAAAATCAACCACCAACATGCCAAAATGAGCTCTGTAGTGCCCCCTAGATACGCTAAAACGGTCCTCACAGTCAGTAGGAATGTCGCAGAGAGTTCAAACCAATGTCAAAACGTTCATCTCATCGAGACACACAAATCTCATACTGACACCCTTGACCTATCTCAAACAGGAAGCCGGCAATTTGCCTTTCAAAATAACAGCTCACCGGATCACTTCCAGTTCGCACCATGATTTCACACCCTTAATGTGCTCACAGCCATGCCAAAACTGACACACATGCCATACGGGGTCCAAAATTTCAGAAAATTAAAAAATTAACCCAAAACATGCCAAAATGTGCTTTCTAGGGCCATCTGGGTACAACACGGCGCACAAAAACGGTCATCACGGCAACAAGGAATGTCGAAGAGAGATCAAACCAAAGTCAAAACCACGCGCTGACACCCCTGACCTATCTCAAACAGGAAACCGGCAATTTGCCTTTCAAAATTAAATTACTACTTCCCAGAAAAAAATTATCTCCTCCTAGGCTGTAAATGGTATCAGCTTGAAACCCCGACGGATGACAAAGTAGGGTATGCTGATCCAAAGAATTTGTTGTTTCTCAAACGGTTTCCGAATGACAAGCCCTCAAAGTTAGTGAACCCCAAGAAAGCCCTCCCAGCTCCTCCCATTCAAATGAATGGGGTATGAAAATACAGCTCCGGACAGCCTGTGGAAGATCAGCCTCTACAGAAAAAACAAAAAGTCCTACAGCTTTGAAAATTACATGGATGGATTCCTGACAAAATTTCCAGTTCACCTATATGACTTGTAGAGAGATTTGGTCAAAATTGTGGAATTGGTGAGGAGATGTTTCAAGAGATTTAGATTCTCTGCTGCTCAGCTGCCCAGATTGAATATGGAGGAGTGCAGCAGATGATGTCATTCACTCACTGATTGACAGCAGCTGGTCATGTGACTCACTGAAGGCGGAAAAATAGAGTGTGTGATACACACCCATTATTAAGACTGAGGAGGAGCAAGAAATACATCACTTCAACTGTGATATCTCTAAAACATGAACAGATACCAAACATGTAAAAGAAAGATCCGGAGGTAAATGTCCTCCCGAAGGGAGGACCAACCTTGAGGAGTTAAAAAAAAAAAATCTGAAATCTTACAGATGATGTCATTCACTCACTGATTGACAGGTCAGTTCAGCTGGTCATGTGACTCATTGTAGGCGGGAAAATGGAGTGTGTGATACACACCCATTATAAAGTCTGAGGCTCCTGGCAGAGCTGCAGCTGCCCACCTCAGTCTAACTTAGAGCACTTCAAAGGGTCAAAAAGGGATGAAACCCTCAAAATAGAGGTCAAACGGGCATGAGGGACCTGCGAGCGAGGACCCGTCCAATGCTGCTTGCAACTTTAATTAGGGTCCTCGCCCAAAGGGAAAGGACCTCTCTAGCTGAAGCTAGAGAGGTCCTTGCCCAAAGGGCAAGGACCCTATTGTTCCTGTAGCGTTTCTTTCTTCTTATTATTATTTACCGGGGGGGGGCAAATAAACCTTAATTTGACACCCTAAACATGTTCAGAAACTCACCAAAATTGACACACTCCTCAGAATCGGCAAAAAACTTGATAAAATGAAAAAATTAATCCCCAACATGCCAAAATGAGCTCTCTAGTGCCACCTAGGCACACTAAAATGGCCCTCACGGCCAGCAGGAATGTCGTAGAGAGATCAAACACACATCAAAACGATCGTCTCATCAAGACCCACAAATCACGCACTGACACCCCTGACCTATCTCAAACAGGAAGCTGGCAATTTGGCCTTCAAAATAAAATTTCAAGGGAAATATATGCCAGACGCAAAAATTATCTCCTCCGAGGCTGTAAATGGTATCAGCTTGAAACCCGGACAGATGACAGAGGAGGCATTGATGATCAAAAGTTCTTAAGGAATTTGTTGTTTCTGAAACGGTTTCTGAATGACAAGCCCTCAAAGTTGGTGAACCCCAAAGAAGCCCTCCCAGCTCCTCCCATTCAAATGAATGGGGAATAAAAATACAGAGTAAAAGTCCTACAGCTTTAAAAAAATACACGGATGGAATCCTGACGAAATTTCCAGTTCACACATATAACTTCTAGAGAGATTTGGTCAAAATTGTGGCAATGGTGAGGAAATGTTTCTAGAGTTTTGGTTGTTGTGCTGCTTTGCTGCTGTTTGAATTTGGATAGGGGCAGCAGATGATGTCATTCACTGACTGATTGACAGCAGCTGGTCATGTGACTCACTGAAGGCGGGAAAATGGAGTGTGTAATACACACCCATTATAAAGACTGAGGCTCCTGATAGAGCTGCAGCTACACACCTCAGTCTAACTTAAAGCAGGTCAAAGGGTCAAAAAGCGATGAAACCCCCAAAATGGAGGTCAAACAGGCATGAGGGACCTGCGAGTGAGGACCCGTCCAATGCTGCTTGCAGCTTTAATTATTTATTCAGTCCGGTCTTTGAACCTTACTGTGACCCCCTTAACATGCTCAAAAACTCACCAGAATTGCCACGCACCTGAGATCTGTTGAAAAATTTTATAAAATGTAAAAAATTAACCCCCAACATTCCAAAATGAGCTCTCTAGCGCCCCCTAGGCACACTAAAACGGCGGTCACAGCCAGAAGGAATGTCGTAGAGAGATCAAACCAATGCCGAAACAATCGTGTCATTGAGACCCACAAATCATGCACTGACACCCCTGTCCTATCTATAACAGGAAGTTGGCAATTTGGATTTCAAAATAACAGCTCACCGGATCATCCCCACTTCGCACCATGATTTGACAACCTTAATGTGCTCACAGCCATGCTAAAGTTGACACACATGTGGGATGGGGTACAGAATTTCAGAAAACGAAAAACATAACCTATAACATTCCAAAATGTGCTCTCTAGCTCCACCTAAGTACAATTTGGCGCACAAAAAAACGGTCAACATGGCAACTAGGAATGTCGTAGAGAGATCAAACCAACGTCAAAACGTTTGTCTCAACGAGACCCACAAATAACATGCTGACACCCCTGACCTATCTCAAACAAGAAGCCGGCAATTTGCCTTTCAAAATTAAACAAGTCTCAAAATTTTGTCGCCAAACAAAATGTATCTCCTCCTAAATAGTATCAGCTTGAAACCCGGACAGATGGTGATCAAAAGTTCTGAAGGAAATTTTTGTTTCTCAAACAGTTTCCAATAACAAGCCCTCAAAGTTGGTCAACCTCAAAGAAGCCCTCCCAGCTCCTCCCATTCAAATGAATGGGGTATGAAAATACAGCTCCGGACAACCTGTGGAATTTCTTTCTCTACAGAAAAAACAAAAAGTTGTACAGTTTTAAAAATTACATGGATGGATTCCTGACAAAATTTCCAGTTCAAATATTTATATATTTTTAGAGAGATTTGGTTAAACTTGTGGCATTGGTGAGGTCATGTTCCAACAGATTTGGTTGCTCTGCTGCTCCAATTTGAATCTGGATGAGGGCAGCAGATGATGTCACTCACTGATTGACAGGTCAGTGCACCTGGTCATGTGGCTCACTGATGGCTGGAACATTGAGTGTGTAATTCACACCCATTATAAAGTCTGAGGCTCTTGACAGAGCTGCAGCTACACACCTCAGTCTAACTTAGAGTAGTTCAAAGGGATGACAAGGGATGAAACCCTCAAAATGGAGGTTGAACGGGCATCAGACACCTGCGACATAGCGGGGACCCGACCAGTGCTGCCTGCAGCTTTTAGTGCATTTATCCTCTTGTGGAAAAATAAAGATTTTTATTGAATTGAGATGGTTTGCAGTTTTATTCTCCACAATAACAGACACCTAAACCTTAAAATGTGTGAAAATAACTTTAATAATATAAATAAAAATTAGTTCCACAACACTAAATCCGTGAGTATTGTGCATCATTACAGAAACAAAGAAAAGTCTCCTCTGGTCAGATGGATGCTGCTTCATCAAAGCTCACACATCTCCTCCTCTGATTCTTCTCCTCTGACCTCCACGACTCTCCTGATCCTCTAACTTCTCAGGGGTCCGAAGTGAAGGCTCAGTCCTGCATCTAACATACATTCAGAAAGAGAGAGAAAATAACACAACTGAACAGACGTATTGTTACTGTATAACCTTTTAACAATTGCCTTCACTGTCTAACTCGTAAGTGTTATAAGTTTTCACAGCTGATGGAGTTTATTCATTACGTGTTTCTCTACAGATGATGGTCTATACTGTTGCGTCGTATTGCTCTGCTCCGTCATTATCAGCATCTTCTTTGTCTCATATTTAGCAGCTTTACACAGAGCATAAAATCATCCTACCACAGTCATGTCTCAGAGGGTCCTCAACTTAGCACAGAAAGTTGTAGCACATTAAGTTATCTCTACCAGTAATAAACGAGTCCCTCCAGAGAAGCCTTCAGGCACAGCCTAAGAGCTTTGGTCAAAGTTACAGAATACAAATGCAAACGCTGAGCTAATAACTGACAGCTGACGCCTGAAAAGTAATATATTTGAAAAGAAACAAGATAATAAATGGTTCCCTCTGTATGTCAACAAATGCACCTTGGTGTGAGGTGCTCTGTTTTACAACAGTGCAGTTATACTCAACATCCAACTCAACCAGTTTTTTAATTACCATAATCTTATTATTATTTTTTTTTAATATCATAGTTTTGAACAGAGATGTCAAAGTGAGTCGCAATACTCAAAAGGTCATCTTTACAGCAGGAGTCAACCTTTTCAAGGCTTGGGTTTTCAAGAAACTCTTCTATTTCAAAACCCATTTTTATTCCAAATTAATTCCACAGTGACCCCATCAGTTTTAATTGATTGTTCAGCTCTGGGAAAAAGGATCCCGTATGAGCCCCCACTTGTGTTACATCCTTTTTGTAAAACAAAGAAAGGAACAACCAAAAAAACTGACAGGAGTCAGAGTAAAAGTGAAAAAAGCAAAGTTCCTTTTTGTCCCAACTCAAATAAACAGCAAAGGTTTCACAATATGGGGGGAGGATAGGGCAGAGTAGTTATGCCAAATAAAATCAAAAGTACAATAAAACTCAGCCTACTTTATTCTAAAGTCAAAATAATGAACAAAATGCCCAGGGATTAATCAAAACAGCTGCTTAAATCAATATAAATATAGTGGGTGGTATGAACCAACTAACCTAGTATCTCTAAACAATTTAATTACTGAGTGCAAAAATGTACAGGGTACCCCAGAGTCACCTATATGCCTCCACCTCCCACCACATACCTTTTAACACAGAGCACATGACTCAATCAGGCTCAGTGTCAGGAGAAAAGAGAAAGAGGGTGCAGGACACTGCTCCTTTTAAAGCTTTCTCAGCCTATCAGCAATCAGCTCCTCCATCTCTGCCTCCCAATCAGCAGCAGAGCAGAGTTTTCCAGGTGTGGCTCAGTCAACTACCTACCTGGGAAAACAACCAATAACATTTCTGTTGTTCAGACAGAAAACCAAATTGATATCACTAGGCCATTCTGTCGGGCCTCCTGTGGGCATTCGCGCTTGTATTCATAGGTCTTGAAAAGGGAAAGCACACATACTGTTCCGTCATTCATACATATTTTAAGCTTTTGTGGTGATTTTTGTTATTTCCTCCATCCTTGATGCGAGGTTTGTCATCAACAAATTTTTTCTGCCTTTTTAAAATTTTTGTATTGAAAGGTATTATATTTCCACTTCATTTCGATGATGACATTGATAGACAAACAGACAGAGAGACAGCTATCTACATTTATTTGCTATGAAAGAGCATGCAGGTCTTTACACATTTCTTCATTTTTACTCAATGTGTATTTGCAAAAATAATTAAGTTAATTTGAATATATGTAATTATTAAATGGGAGTTGAAGAACATGCACCCAAAACACACAAATAATTAGCTTTAAATATGAATCCTGATTAAATACTTAACAATTTATGTATATATTTTGAGATTAATTTAATGCTGTTTGTGTTCAATCAGTTTATGTAAGTTCTGTACCTTGTTTCTGTGTGTGTGTGTTCACTAGACCAGATGCAGGGCACTGTCACATTGAGAAATATCAGCACCAGCACATCAGGACTCTACCAATGTACCTCCAGCAATGCAATTGGCAAGAGTAGTTGTTTGCTCAATCTGCAGGTTGTGGCACGTAAGTTTTTCAAAAGATGTTTTCTTTTTAAATGTGGTGCTCCTTAAACCTACCTGGACACTGTACATATATGTATATATATATATATATATATGTATGTATATGTATGTGTGTATATATATATATATATATATATATATATATATATATATATATATATATATATATATATATATATATATATATAGATATAGATAGATAGATAGATAGATAGATACATAGATATATAGATATAGATATATAGATATATATAGATATGTATATTTACAGATATATATTGCACTTGTGTCAAAGCAATTTCAAACTCATGTGTAAACAAGATTAAAACTTGTTTTCCACTCACTTTTTTCTCTTTTATTTGGTGTATGCCACTAAACAAGTTCTCTCAACATATTGTTAACTATTTAGAAACTGTTTGCAAAACCTGAAACTCCTTTCTCTGTCTGGCAGCCCAGCCTCAGAGTGTTGGACTGATAGCAGGGACAGTTGCAACGGGGGTCTTGGCTGTCATCATCTGTTTCCTGTTAGTGGCAGTCACTCTCTTTTACTGGAGGAATAAGAACAAATATGATGAAGAGGAGATCCCAAATGAGATCAGGTTTGTCTTTCAATTGTCACTTTTATTCATTTATAACATAAATAGTTATTTTGGTGATATGAAAATGGAATTTTGGTTCCTGCTGGTCTTATTTTGGTCATTCATTGCATACTTTATGGGATCTAG
This sequence comes from Cetoscarus ocellatus, assembly GCA_037902135.1. Classification (NCBI taxonomy): domain Eukaryota; kingdom Metazoa; phylum Chordata; class Actinopteri; order Labriformes; family Labridae; genus Cetoscarus; species Cetoscarus ocellatus. Next base: position 7,750 of record JBAMNC010002108.1, on the reverse strand, counting down.
AAAAAGCAAAGCGCAACAACAACAACAAAAGTTTGCAGTGCAGTACTGCTAAAATCTACACCTTAACCCCAATGTCTTTATAATATTAACTTTTACTTTATTTACAGAGAAGATGATCTTCCTCCAAAAAGGTCAGCCTCAGTGAAGGCTTTCCTTGCGGATGCTTCATCCTCAGAAAATGATACTTTAACATCAACCAATACTTACAACAGCCGCTACTGGCACAGCCCCAAACCCAACTATGACACCAACTCATACACATGCTACAATGGAGACTCTCATCATACCTTCACTACCGGTCATGGACAAGGACAGGAGCAGAACACAGGACAAAGCCACAGTACAGCAGTCACAGCTCCAGGTTCAGCGCATACAACCCTCCACATGCAGCCCACAACAACAAATTCATCATTTGTCAATGGCAGTCACACATTACCAACACCAAAGACTTTGATTGTCACAACAAACTCTGCCCCTTCCCCCCCCATGATGGTGCGCAGCAATGGCTCTGTGAGCTTTAAACCTGTTGTACCTTCCCCACATGGCCAACACACACATTCCTATGCTGTGAGCCAAGCTACACTGGAGCACATGGGAGCAATGCCTGTCATGGTTCCTGCTCAGAGCAGAGCAGGTTCACTAGTCTGAAATCTAATTTGCTAAACTGTTATCTCTGAAAAAAAACGTTTCTGAATTTTGAAATACGCTGTTGAAGAACAGAAAAAGGAATTATGGCTGGCACTGCCCTTTACAGCTGTATATTTTAGAATCTCTTGACCTCTTCATTCTAAAAACAAACTGGTGCACATTTTGTTTAATGCCATTTCCTTGTTGGACTTAACCCTGAATGGACAAAACATTGCAATGAATTTAATCATCCACAAAGCAGTAAATTTTTTAGCATGTGTGGGTGGACGTATTTTTTTTTAACTACTGGATGATTTATAACACTGTAACAAAATTAATTGATAGCCCACTGTTATTGATTTTTTTTTTTCCATTGCAAGTTGTTTAATGTATTTTTATTTGTGGTCCATACTGCACAGTAAGGATTTTGAAGGACTCTCATCTGCATGTGTTAATGTGAATAACAAATTTAGCTAATATATCTCCAGTAGTACCTGTTGTATTTCTTTACTGACAACAATAAAAAGTGACATGTCTTAAAGTCTTGCAGAAGAAAGTTCAATGGTAGAAAGCGTAATAATAACAATAATCTTGGTTAACACTCAGAGGAAACTGAGAGAGAAGGGTTTTACGGTTGTGGCACATAATAGTACCATAACTTTAGATGCTCAGATCCTGTACTTAACAGCAGTTTGAAAATTAACCAGCACATAAAATACAATGCAAAGCACAGAAATTCAGAGTAAATTTGCAAAGCACAGAAATTCAGGATAAATAGGAAAATGGATTGTTTACAACAGAGAGCTTCCAGCCCCTGATTAAGACTAAAAGTTCCAGGTTATTTTTGAAGCCTTTACTACGTTTATTCTGACTGTTGTTGAGATTTATGTCAAATAACTGCTGCTTTAAGAAAATTTTGGTTGACATGATGGTACACTGAAAGTAAAAGAGGAGATCAGATTTTAAATGAAAGCAATTTTAACAGATGTCTGACTGTTACACATTTATCAACTGTACCGCATTTGTCAACTGTGTCTTAATTTTGGTTTTAAATTGCTTTTGTTTACACAGCAATGTATTGGAAAGTATTGACCAAAAACATTTAACCTAATTAGTTGGTTAAACAGTCTGTTTTGAAACACCATTGATGTTTATCAATTATAAGTGGATTATCTAAATGGATGATACCAATAATTTCTTGTAGCCATTACTACACACAGGAATAATTTTTGAGTCACATCCAGAATTTGATGTTATGAAGTGAAACGCATTTTTCTTTTAATGCATACTTTTAGCATTTAAAGTCTTGGTATATTAATGCACTGAAAGTGCATTAATATACCACTGTGTGCTTATTGCCCGATCTAAAACACACCCCAAAGCAGTCACACGATTTTTGGTGGACTGTATCGAGACTCCTTCACTTGCTCCCCAAAAACTCTTCTGTTTGCAAAAACAAATAAGTTAAGTCTTTCTGCAGTTTTCTAGTAGGAACATTCAAATACAAAAAGGAATGCAAGCTCTGACAGCTGATAAAAATGCTGATGGCTTGTTTAAAACATAAATCAGAAATAGCCTGATTCAAATCTGAAATAGCCAAAAATTGCCAGAACTGATTTTTGGCTGGCCAAGCTGAAAGAAGCAATGCAACTCATAGATCACCCTATGTTTTGCAATAGCAGCACTGGAGAAAAGAGAGCGTCATCACTTGAAACTAATGAGGTTCAATCAAAATGAATAAATTAATCTCTGTTTTTCAAGTAAGCTAGACTGATGTATGGTACACAAGGTGATAAATGGGCTATGCCATGACATGTAGTATATTGCCAATTGTAAAAAAAATATATATATATTTGTAAATACCTTACGGATGACTCCTCCTCTTATTGTTGCAAAGAAATTATATAAAAAGGTCACAGTGGAACTTGAAATAATAAATATCATTAATACAGCCTAACTGGCATGGTTATTTCTTGTTTGTTAGATGTTGTATTCTGGATGACACGCACATCCTAAATTTTGTTTTTAAGTATAAAAGAATAACCCTTTCTCATGGTGATGATATAATGATCCTGAAATGAATTTAGAATAAGAAAATAAGTAAGAAAGCTGGTCAGTCTTCAAATGGTTTATTATCAAGTGGAAGACTTGTGCTTTAGCTACATGTCAAATGTAGGCTGTTAAGACCATCAAAAACCACAAGATGGAATACAAGCAAGCAACGTAAGGTGTTGAAAAATGAAGCCTGGTGCAAAAAGTTGCAATTCCTCTTGTGTCTGCTTAAATGCAGAAAATGTTCAAAAAAATGATGTGGGCTCTCAGCCAAAACAAAACAGCTGACAAAGGAAATGAGGGTGGCTTAGAAGAACTACACCAAGAAGTTGGAAAACAGCTTTGCAGCCACTGACCTACATTAGTTTGGAGGGGCCTGAAAGCCATCACAGATTACAGGAGCCCTTCCCCCCGTACTCTCGACGACCAACGACTTGCTGAGGACCTAAATGACTTTAATTGCAGGTTTTCACACCCATCACCCAATCCTAACACTCCACCCAATTGCCTGGACAATTGGATTACCTGATTCCCCTACCACCTCCCCCCTCCTCCCCTCTGATCCCCCACCAGCACTACAGGTCTGTGAAGAGGATGTGTGTCAGCTGTTTCAGAAACAGAAAATCAGAAAGGCTCCAGGTCCAGACCGTGTGTCCCCTTCCTGCCTGAGAGTCTGCGCTAACCACCTGGCCCTGATCTTTACACAGATCTTCAACCAATCCCTGGAGCTCTGTGAAGTCCTGTCTTGCTTCAAACGCTCCACAACCATCCCGGTCCCCAAGAAAACCCTGCATCACTGGGCTAAATGACTACAGACCTGTCATCCTGACATCGGTGGTCATGAAATCCTTTGAGAGGTTGGTGATGAGCCACCTGAAGGACATCACAGGACCCTTGCTGGACCCCCTGCAGTTTGCTTACAGGGCAAACAGGTCGGTGGGTGATGCAGTCAACATGGGACTGCACTACATCCTGCACCAGCGACCTATGCCAGGATCTTGTTTGTGGACTTCAGCTTGGCGTTTGACACCATCATCCCTCCATCACAAGCTGTCCCAGCTCATCGTGCCAGTCTCCACCTGTCAGTGGATTACCAGCTTCTTGACTGACAGGAGACAACAGGTGAGGCTGGGTAATGCTACATCCAGCATCCGGACTATCAGCACTGGCACCCCCCAAGGGTGTATCCTCTCCCCACCTCTTCTGTCTGTCCAGGGTCAGGAGTCGGGCAGGTAACATCTCTGCAGACCTCTCAAATCCCGGACACAAACTGTTCAGACTCCTCCCTTCAGGTGAGCACTGTACGCTACAACCACCAGGCACAAGAACAGTTTCTTCCTAGCTGATGCTAGAGAGGTCCGGGCAAGGACCCTATTGTATTTGGTCCGTTTCTTTCTTATTATTAGGGTCCTCGCCCAAAGGGAAAGGACCTCTCTAGCTGAAGCTAGCTGAAGCTAGAGAGGTCCTTGCCCGAAGAGAGATCAAACCAAAAGCGAAATGTTCGTCTCATTGAGACCCAAAAAATCATGCGCTGACACCCCTGACCTATCTCAAACAGGAAACCGGCAATTTGCCTTTCAAAATTAAATTACTACTTCCCAGAAAAAAATTATCTCCTCCTAGGCTGTAAATGGTATCAGCTTGAAACCCAGACAGATGACAGAGGAGGCCAGGCTGATCAAAACTTATGATGGAATTTGTTGTTTCTCAAACGGTTTCCAAATGACAAGCCCTCAAAGTTGGTGAACCCCAAAGAAGCCCTCCCAGCAACTCCCTTTCAAATGAATGGGGAATGAAAATACAGCTCTGGACAACCTGTGGAAGATCAGCCTCTACAGAAAAAAGAAAAAGTTGTGCAGCTTTGAAAATTACATGGATGGATTCCTGACAAAATTTCCAGTTCACATATACAATTTTTAGAGAGATTTGGTCAAAATTGTGGCAATGGTGAGGACTAGTTTCTAGAGATTTGGTATCTCTGCTGTTCTGCTGCTGAATTTGAATCTGGATGAGGGCAGCAGATGATGTCATTCACTCACTGATTGACAGCAGAAGGGCAAGGACCCTATTGTTTTTGTATTGTTTCTTTCTTATTATTATTATTAGGGTCCTCCACCAAAGGGAAAGGACCTCTCTAGTCCTTGCCTGAGGCAAGGACCCTATTGTTCCTGTAGCATTTCTTTCTTTCTTATTATTATTCCACACGACTTTAAACCTTAATTTTACCCCCTAAACATGCTCAAAAGCTCATCAAAATTGGCACACACCTCAGATTCGGCGAAAAATTTGATAAAATGAAAAAATTAACCCCCAACATGCCAAAATGAGCTCTTTAGCGCCCCCTAGGCACACTACGCGCTGACACCCCTGACCTATCTCAAACAGAAAGCCAGCAATTTGGATTTCAATATAAGAGCTCACCGGATCATCCCCACTTCGCACCATGATTTGACACCCTTAACGTGCTCACAGCCATGCCAAAACTTACACACATGCCACATGGGTTACAAAATTTCAGAAAACGAAAAAAAAAAAATTAAATTACTACTCCCCAGAAAAAATTATCTCCTCCTAGGCCGTAAATGGTATCAGCTTGAAACCCAGAAAGATGACAGAGGGAAAGGACCTCTCTAGCTGGAGCCAGCGCCCTCTAAAAAGAGAGTGACGACACTTCCATTGACTGCAATAGAAATTAAGGAATGCGGAAGTCATGTGCATCATGGGGAGCTGAATAATTCCAAACAAGGAATAGTTCCCGCTCAGAGCATGTGTTTTCAGCATACCCGAGGCCAACTCACTAAGTAAGTATACAAAATTATGGTTTATTTTCTACATTTTGTCTCATGAGCGGACATCTTGTAAGTCTGGGCAATATATTTTTTTACATATATATGGCTTTAGTCAATGTTTATCTAAAAATACTACGTAGTTAACTTAGCTAATATGAGTAGCACTTGAGTTAGCTGATTAGTTAGCATTACCAGATGTCAGTTTGTCCTTTTAAATTTGTGGAAAGAATGATACCTGATATAATGTTGTTGAAGAACTTGCCTTCTTTTCACACAGTGTATCTGTTAGGCCAACAGCACTGCATTAATTACAGGTGGTATGTCATTATCCACTATCTGAGCATATCAGCATATGTTTTTCTTGTTAGAGGTATTACTTTTAATACCTCTGATTAGGACTGCCCATGTCTGTTGTGACATTTATCACATGAAGCCCTATGGAACTTGCCTTGTGAGTAATTTTCGAGGATGATTGCCTTATACACCAAGCCCATTTGTAGAGTTGCCACTGTAATGATAAGCCACTACCTGCTTCCACCTTGTAGTGCTCCCTGCCAACATAAAAACAACAGCATGTGTTGCTGCCCCTGTGTGGCCAGGTAATGTGACATCTCCATACAGCCTTCCTGTTCCTAAGTGCAGCTCAACACCTGGTGTGATGGCCATCTCAACCAGGGTAAGCACACACTCTCTCTCCATCTCTGCCAGCCCTTCTACTTTCAGCCCTCATCATCTCAAAAACCTCCCCTAAACTCCTGGTTCCATCTGAATGTGCTGCATCCTTCTTTGCAGGGTCCTGATGTCAGGGAGAGGAATGCTCATTTCCTGGAGCAGCCTGTAACCAGTGGAGCCTGTGCCAAAACGAAGCTGTAGGGCTTTTTTCACGGTTTCATTTCCCCATCTCATGCTCCGCTTATCTGATTTTCCCAATGCTTTCATTTGATCTGCTGTGAATAAAGCAGAAAGGTTTTTTTTTCATATTTGACTTTTTTTTTCGCAGGGAAGCATATTTTTTTTCTGTTGCGTTAGGTCTCCCTTCAACCTCAGTATCTCAGATTTTTGTTTTTGCAATTGTTTCAGGACTGTCTCGCTGATTTCTGGCTCATCTGACACCTGTAAACTGGTTCCTGGCTCATCTGGCACCTGCAAACTGGTTCCTGGCCCTTGGTACCTCTTATTTTGCTCACAATCTTCCCCTTCTTCTTTTCCTTTCTCTTATTATTCTGACTTTCTCCCTCAAACTCTGAAAAGAAGATACCACATTATTATTGTTAAATGTATATAGAGAGACTATATAGAATATTTATTGAAATATATACATTTTATTTTATGTGCAATTCTCATTATTCATACCACAGTTGATTTCTTTACAGTATTGATGGTCATGGGCCACCATGGTTTCATTTTGATGTTCTGTGGTCATCCTTACCAAAGGGGCTCTCCTCCTTTTAGGCTCAGGGCGATGCACAAATATTGGGGGAATGGCACCAGCCCTCAATCTTAGCTGACCTGTTCTTGTTTTTTTGAATGCCTCTCCCTCAAAATGTACCTGCAGAGTTATGTCAGTTTTAATCATTTTGTGTCAAATCACAACAAAAGTTAGCTCAGAGCTGCTTGTAAGTATAATTGATATACACATTCCAGATATTACCCGATGACTACTAGTTACAATTTCATTGAATTTTATCATATGGGATGAAAATATGATACAACTTTATCCACAAATTTGCAGCATGGGTATTAATTACAGCACACAGTTTTCTGTTATTGTAGTCTTTTTTGAGGTGAGGTGAGGTTGCTTCTGCTCACTCTGGCCAACCATTTTTTTCTCCTGTCCATATGTTTGGGGAAGCCATACATGGGTGTCTCTCGAAACCGATTGGTGCATCCAAATGCTACACAGCCAACCATTGGAAGGTATGAATCTATAAATGGAATAAATAATTACTTCTTCTGTTTTTAAAGGTATGCCTTTTATTTTTTCCCTCTTACACCTGTTCAAATCCAACCCAATGTCTTTCCTCTCTGTCTCTTCTTTCATTTATTTTTCTTTATAAATCCTAGGATCCTAGTTTTCTCTGACAGCCACACATCCTCATTTTCCTGTTGAGGTCTTTAAAAAGAATTGTGAATTTGTGTAGGAGCAATGATTGTGGAGAAAAAATGCACTGGCTCTTTTAAAACCTTGTACCACTTTCCCAGCTCGTTAATACGTTATGTAATAAAATGCTTGTTGAATACAAACTTATTGCTGTGTTTATTTATGCACTATTGGCTGAACT
>JBAMNC010002107.1:0-196656 GCA_037902135.1 Cetoscarus ocellatus | reverse complement strand
ACTTGTGTATTTGCTATACTTGCACTCATAGATATTCATTTAACATGCCTGTTTGTGAACATTTATGCGAGTGAAGATTTAAGGCTGAATAATTAGATGAAAAGGTGTACAACAAAGATTTAAATGCATAGTAATTTAAGAGTTTCCAACATTTTTATTGGTGGTAAGGTGACCAAAACATACAGAAGAGTAATGACAGTAAACAAAAATACACACAAAACACTGACATTATTCTGGTTGTGGAGTTGGATAATCTGTAAGGAGTCCTGAAACACAGTATGTTTTTCCAGTCTTGTAAGGTAAGAGGGCAAACCAAGGCTATGAAGAAAGTATAGTTGTCCCAAAGAAAATAATAACTATACATAGATACATACACACACAAAGACACTCGCCTCCACACATGTATTGTGGTAAAAACTAGTGAAGTAAAGGTAGAAAAAAAGAAGGTGGACATAGAGGCAAAACTCAGGTGGGATTGTGGACATGTATGTGGCTTAGTTTTAGTTTTAGTGAGGTTTGAACTATGGATAGGTGATAAGTGGGTAATAAATGTGTGTGCTGTCATTGAGGTAGTAATCCAGTTCTAACTCTAAAATTTATTTATTTTTTGGCAAACCCCACAGAAACTATGAAGGCCTAGTTATGAATAATGAACATTATATACTACAGACAGTGTCTTCTCATATACCGTTTTATCTGCAACAAAATAGTTCCTCTATAATGATATAATTAGTTCCTCTACATCACAAAAAAATACTACTACATGTATGGTCAGAGTCATAATTAGCACACGTGTGCCTTCATATTCATTCGAAATTGCCTCTAATATATAAGCAGTAACAAAAACCGCTGTGACTGTCTATGTAATCCCTATTCCCTCCAAAATTGATCATAGAAAAACTTGCTGATTCTGTAATCTGATCACTAAAATGACATCTATTAATAAAAGTTGTAATATAAGACAACACATACGAGTATATGCCAATCAAAATAACAATTGCTGTAGATAATAAGTTGATTCTGTAATCTGATCACTAAAATGACATCTATTAATAAAAGTTGAAATATAAGATAACACATAAGAGTATATGCCAATCAAAATAACAATTGTTGTAGATAATAAGTTAATATTTACTGAAATAACTCTGCTGCAGCTGTCTTTCCCGCTCAAAATCATTCAAACAGACTGACAGCTCTGGTGTTTTTGGAACTATTTGGAGCTCCATGAAACTATGTGACCACGCAGTGGCGAGATCAAAGCATGTCGTAACTCTCTCTTTAGAGGGCGCTGGCTGGAGCTAGAGAGGTCCTTACTTGTTCCTGTAGCGTTTCTCCTTTATTATTATTCCACAAGCCTCGAAAACCTAAACATGCTCAAAAACTCATCAAATTTGGCACACACCTCAGAATTGGTGAAAAATTTGATAAAATGAAAAAATGAACCCCCAAAATGCCAAAAAGAGCTCTCTAGTGCCCCCTTGGCACACTATAATGGCCCTCATGGCCAGTAGGAATGTCATAGACAGATCAAACAAACGCGAAAACAATCATTTCATCAAGACCCACAAATCAAGCTCAGACACCACTGACCTTTCTCAAACAGGAAGCCGGCAATTTGGATTTCAAAATAAGAGCTCACCGGATCATCCCCACTTTGCACCATGATTTGACACCCTTAACGCGCTCACAGTCATGGCAAAATTGACAAATCTGCCATATGGGGTGCAAAATTTGAGAAAACGAAAACATTAACCCAAAACATTCCAAAATTTGCTCTCTAGCGCCACCTACGTACAGTACAGTGCACAAAAACGGTTGTGGCGGCAACAAGGAATGTGGTAGAGAGATCAAACCAATGTCCAAATGTTAGTCTCATCAAGACCCACAAATCACGTGCTGACACCCCTGACCTATCTCAAACAGGAAGCTGGCAATTTGCCTTTCAAAATAAAATTACAACTGTCCAGAATTTTTTTTTTTCTCCTCCTAGGTCTTAAATGGTATCAGCTTGAGCCTTGACAGATGACAGAGTAGGCCATGGTGATCAAAAGTTCTGAAGGAAACTGTTGTTTCTCAAACGGTTTCCAAATAACAAGCCCTCAAAGTTGGTCAACCTCAAAGAAGCCCTCCCAGCCCCATTCAAATGAATGGGGAAAGAAAATACAGCTCTGGAAAACCTGTGGAATTTCTTTCTCTACAGAAAAAACAAAGTCATACAGCTTTTAAAATTACATGGATGGATTCCTGACAAAATTTCTAGTTCAAATATCATCTTTTTAGAGGGATTTGGTTAAAATTGCAGTATTAATGAGGACATGTTCCAACAGATTTGGTTGCTCTGCTGCTCCAATTTGAATCTGGATGAGGGCAGCAGATGATGTCACTCACTGATTGACAGTTCAGCGCAGCTGGTCATGTGACTCACTGAAGGCTGGAACATGGAGTGTGTAATACACACCCATTATAAAGTCTGAGGCTCCTGACAGAGCTGCAGCTACACACCACAGTCTAACTTCAGCAGTTCAAAGGGATGACAAGGGATGAAACCCTCAAAATGGAGGGGACCTCCAGGGACCTGCGACAGAGCAAGGACCCGACCAATGCTGCTTGCAGCTTTAATTAGTTTAGTCGTAAGAATTACTCTTTAGAATCAAAGTATTAGTAACCAGTTGTTTTATCTGGATCATGGACTGGATTAGAAATTGGTTTCTAATGTTAGACTGTAATAAAAATGAACAGACTTAATAGCAAACTTAATCAGACTAAAGGTTTTAGATTGAAAATTTGTTTTAATCTTAAATGATGTCTTTTATCATGTGTCAATGAACAGATTTGAATTTCATGCAGTTTCTCTCAGCTGTGCCTGATCCAACTTTCATTTCAAGACTCTGATAATCATTATAGAATGTTTGAGTTGCTTTGAGTAGAGAACCAGTGAATGCGGATTGCTTTTGAAGACGCAAAGGAACAACCTTTGTGTTTCAGGTCAGAGCGTCTCCATGTAAACAGGGCTGAAAAGTCCTCCTCAGGTCAGAAACCTTGTCTTGATTCCATGACTCTCCTCCTGTCTTGACCGTCTTCTCTGGAGACATCTGCCCCCCTCCTCTTCCTATCAGTTCTCCTACACGTGTAACTTTATTTTCTTCCTTCAACTTTTCAATGATTTTTCTTTACTTTAAAGTTTAAGTCACCAAGAATAAATTTTTTCTTAAAAAAAAAAAAACATGTTCTTTTGAGAAAGATCTTCATTTTTCCTTTTCACCCTCATTTTTCTTTTTGATGAACTGAGACCAGTTACTGAAGCTGATTTTTGTCAAGTGAACTTATACCTGAACTTCAAGGAGCCAGCCTCTTCATCACGACATAAAGTCGACATCGTGCCCTGCCAGTATGCTGAAGAGATACCAGCCTCGCTACCTTTGGGCCAGCTGTTTCATGCCAGCCTCAACTGCAGAAAGAAATCTTTTGCCAACTTTGCCAGCACCAGCCTGGACCCTGTGGAGCGAGTAGCGACAAAGCAACCAGCATGCAGTAAGGCATTTCTAGTTGGCACGGTTGAAACCAGAGGTTGGATGAATCATGCTCCGTTAAGGTGCGTTCACACCGAACGCGACTTTGGCGACCTCAGCGACCACTCTCCATGCAGAATCAATGTACAGCCACGATCAGCCATGACCACGCGTGACCAGATCTCATGCGATGTGACGGATGCGTTCTGGGCGACTTGGTCGCATCTTTGGAGCTTCAGATGGGAGCTCTGGGGTTGCTGTGCTACGTCACCAAAGTTGAAATATTTGAACTTTTCAGGCGATGTGGCGCCGTGGGAGCCAATCAGCGTTGTGTGAGTGCATGATTGACAGCTGTGATAGACTGTTTCTTTCCGGTTCACAGAGTGACAATCAATGTCCGTGTGAGGAACATTAGTTAGTGAGTACATTAGTTCCGCCTAGACGGACCACAAAAAACTCACAGACTGCTGCAGGGCCATCAGCTGCAGTGTTTTGTGGTTGGTAGGTGAGTGAAAAGGATACAGTTGGTATAATGTCAGCTAATATCTCCTTTTATATGATATATGATATGATCGTGGGGTGAAACTTTAGCGGGCGTGACGTCACTGAGCAACGGCGACAGCGGAAAAAATGACCTATGGACAGGCGATGGGACTTGGGTTTGCGACGCGATCTTGGTCATAAAGTCGCATTCGGTGTGAACGCACCTTTAAGGTGCCTACACACCGAACGCAACTTGAGCGTCCTCAGCGACCACTCTCCATGTAAAACCAATGTACAGCCGCGATGGGGCAGGGCTAACACTCCAGCGAAGTGACAGCCGCGATCAAAGCCACCACATTGCTCGTTACTCTGACGCCAAAGTTGAAAAAGTTGATCTATTCAGGCAATATCGTGTGTGGCTGTGCAGCAACAGCCAATCAGCAGTGTGTGGGTGTGTGACAGTACCCCTGACAGACAGTTTTTTATTCCGGCCTACAGAGTAACAATCCATGTCCGTGTGGGAAACAGTTAGTGAGTACATTAGTTCCGCCTGGACAGACAGCAGAGAATTCTCAGACGATGCTGCTGCAGGGCCATCAGCTGCAGTGTTTTGTGATTGGTAGGTGAGTGAAAAGGATACAGTTGGAATAATGTCAGCTTATACATCTTTTTTACACCTTTTATATGATATATGATATGATCGCAGTGAAACTCGAGCGGACGTGCCCTCACTGAACAATGGCAACGGCGACTGTGTCCAAAATGAGGTATTCATGGACACGCGACGCGACTTCAATGGGCGACGCGATTATGGTGGCAAAGTTGCATTCGGTGTGAACGCAGCTTTAGATACATTATTTCCAAATTTAAGAGCCTTAATTAATCTCTCTTTTAGTCCTTTTTTATCATCTCTGATTTATTTTTACTAAACAACTGAGTGATATTGACAATCAGGTTTTCGCTCATTCCCATCAAACTCGAATTCAGTCAAATCTGTCTTATCAGTTCACATTACTGCATTGCCATTTATCTGTTAAAATTTTTTTTTATTTATTAATAATTCATTTTGTGTGCCATTTATCCATGTTATATTGTCCTGCCTTTCATTAAAATTCATATAAATCAAGAGATAATTTTTGGGTGCTTTATTCAGGTATACACTCAGAGAGAATTCACTGACTTTAGATGAGATTGATTTATTTGATTTACCAGATTGAATTGAATTAATTAAGTAATTAATTAATTATTTTATTATGATTATTTTTTACATTTATTTCGAACATCTTAAAAATGAGAAAAAAAATATACTGTATATATACATTGGAAGACAAAACAGAATGATACAGTAGAGCAAGATCAGTATAGAATTTTCAGAATGAGTTCTCCTTTTTTTCTGTTTAAAAAGGGTGTAGGATGAAGTACATAACTTGTCTAGTCCTACCCCTTTTTTCCAAAAATGAACTTAAAAAAATTTTAAGTCTTAGGCACTCAAGGAAACAAATAATACAGCTTAAATACAGCTAACAGCAAAAATGTAACAGAACATCTAAAAGTTACTCACAGTACAAACCAATCTAATTTTATTTACACATTATGCCAAAGCACACCTTTGTCTTTAACTTCATACCATCCTAGGCTGGTATTTTTGAAAATGTTTTTCAACCTACCTATTGTTGTATATGTTTTTATATCTTTACTGCAGCTGTTCCACAGAGGAACTCCTTTTGTTGATATGCAGTGTAGTCTCATATTTGTCCTGACTGCTGGTTTTTTAAACATGTGTAATCCTCTGAGATTATGTTTACCCTTCCTAAAATGGAAAAACTTTTGAATACTTTTTGGCAACTGATTATTTGTAACTTTGTGCATGATTTGGATTGTCTTGAAGTCAACTAGGTCCTGAAATTTTAGTGTTTTTAGTTTGATGAAGAGTGGATTCGTTGGTTCTCTGTAACTTGATTTAGTGGTGAATCTTACTGCTCTTTTCTGAAGTATAAATATCGGTTTAAGTGTTTGTCTTATATGTGTTTCCCCACACTTCCACACAGTAACTCATACATGGAAGTATAAAGGAGCAGTACAGGGTGAACAGAGATGGCTGATTTCAAAGCTCTTTTATTTTGTACAAAATTGCAACTGACTTTGACATTTTTGATTTCACACAATTAATATGAGATTTCCAATTTAATTTATCATCAATCATCACTCCAAGAAATTTTATTTTGGACACTCGCTCAATCTCTACGTGATTGATCATGATTTTATCATTAGTTTGAGTTGGTCGGTTTCCAAATATTATATATTTAGTTTTAATGAGGTTTAGTGTGAGTTTATTTGAATCAAACCAGCTCTTCATCTTTCCCAGTTCAATTTGCACTGTGTTCAAAAGTTTTTCCAAATTGTCCCCACAAGAAAGTATAAAGTTGTATCATCAGCAAACAAGATTGTCTTAACCCTTGTGCATCCCTTTAATAAAGGCACCAAATAAGTCCCTAAGGGTAAAATTTACCAGGCAAGAAATGTTGCCATAAAACTATGTATGAATGTATCAATCCAATTTTTTTTACATAGCCACTCTCAGTAACTTCAGCTGTAACCATATATACCAAATTTTTACTTGGTTTCAAAATTTTAACCCCTTAAATGCCAGTTTTTGTGAAAAAAGTTGACTTTTAAAAAATACAAAAAAAACCCACAAAAAGTGAATTATTTTCAGTTCATTCCATGAAAAATGTCATGTGTTTTGGATGATTATCAGAGCTTGGGAGTATCAAAGATTAGTCGAAAAATTAATTTTGATGCATGTCTATTTTTCGTGTGTGGTGGAAATTTTGCATACATTTATTATTTACCTGATTAGATCTGTTACTTCAACTGTCCTGCTGTGTGAATGACCTGGTGAACTCTCCTGTTTCTCACCCCACTGTGTCACCCTCTGGGCACAGAGGTCAGGGAGAGATCTGGAATAACACAGGAGATTATACCTAGGAGAAATTTCCTGAGGAGAGTCTCCAACTGTTTTATTGCACCCCAATCAACAGCTGGTAAGGAGTTCTGTGTTGTTGTTTTTTCTCCTTCCCCCAAAGCCAGAGGCCTCCTTGAGAGGTATATAAGGGGGTGTCACATTTGTTTCAGTGGGACAATACTCTGAACTGCTTTCTGCCGTGTGCTTCTCTGTATTGTCTCCTTCTCATGAGAATAAAGACTCGGTGCATTGCTACCTTTTCCAGTCTTGTTTTTTGACTCTCCATAGGCAGATCAAAATTTCAACAACACGTACAGAGTCAGATTTTGTATTATAGGCACCAAATAAATCCCTAAGGGTAAAATTAACCGGGCAAGAAATGTTGCCATAAAAAAAATTATGTATGAATGTATCATTCCAATTTTTTTACATGGCCACTCTCAGTAACTTCAGCTGTTACCATACATGCCAAATTTTTACTTGGTTTCAAAATTTTAACCCCTTAAATGACAGTTTTATGTTTATATCATTGGACAAAGGGCATGTAAACATGGGTCTGTGAGTGGGCACATGCTGAGGTCAGGCTTTGAGCCTGTTTGAAAAAGTAAGCATTTGTCGCTGCCCCCCCCCCCCCCCCCCCCCCACACACACACACACACACACACACACACACACACACACACGCACATACAAACACATATGCACATAAGCCTAAACTATCTTGCAAGCACTGAAAAATAGATTTGATCATTTTACGTTGAAATGACCATGATTTGATGGCTGAATTTTGGCTCCTCCCATATACACACAAAATTTTGTCTACATACACATGCACACCACACTATGACATCCCTAGAACACAACCAAATCAAAATAATTGTAATTATTTATTGAACTGGCTTTCAAGTGTATGATTTTATACGATAAAGGAAATATGCTGTCATGAGCTCTCAGTCATCGATATACAGTACCTGAGAAAACAGCACTATCTCCTGTGGAACAAAAAGATATATTTTTTAAGGGATTTCAACACCAAGGAATGAAAATAATATTAATAATAAAATATCAAACTGCAATGGCAGTGTATTCAAAAACTGTGGTCTGAATGGGAGTCAACACGGTAAAAAATACCCATAGGGACTTCCGTGGGGCTTTTTTTTATTTTTAAAGTGTATTAAAGACTTTTTAAAAAATCCTGAAATATCAAAAATCTTCAGAAAATACACAACCTGACCAAATTTGATGCCATTTGCATCAACACAACCAAAGTTATCCACAAAAGAGTGTCCAAACAGGTAAAATTTAGCCCCAGGGATGCATAAGGGTTAAGAGAGCAGGAGATTTCACAGATATTGTTGATTTACAAAATAAACAACAACGGGCCTAACGCTGAACCTTGTGGAACCTCACAAATTATGTTTTTAATTTCTGATTTGACCTCATGACTGATTTGAACATACTGAAACCTGTTATTTAAATAGCTTGTGAGCCAAGTGAGTGGTACTCCTCTTATTCCATACTTCTGTAGTTTAGTTATCAGTATTTCATGATTGACTATGTCAAATGCATTTTAGTCCAGAAAAACCCCAACAGAATAGTTTTTGTTTTCAACGGCAGTAGTTATCTGTTCAACTAAATCTGAGGTGGTCCTTTTCTTTTGAAATCCATATTGTTGGTCATGCAGTAAATTGTGTTTAGTAATGAAATCATACAGTCTGGAGTAAAATATTTTCTCCAGTATTTTAGAGAATTGTGACAACATTGGCCTGTAATTTGAGAGTATCTGTCTCTCACCTGATTTGTATAATGGTATTACTTTTGCAATTTTCATTTTGTTTGGGAAGACACCTGTAGCCAGGGACTGATTACATATGTAAGTTTAGGGTTTGACTACACAGTCTATGATACTTTTGAGCAGCGACATGTCAATATTTTCATTGATGTCTTTCTCTCAAATCCTCTGACAATATCAATGATCTCTTTTCATCAGTGCCTCTCAAAAACATTGTCTCCTTCACATTTATATTTTTACTGGTAACTTCATTTCCATTGCAGGTGGTTGATATTTATTTGCAAGACCAACACCAACAAAAAAGTTGTGGAATTCATCAGCTATTTCTGTTGATTCATTCACAATGTTGTTACTCCTGTTTAGGATATGGTTAGGGTAACCTGATCCCTAACTCATTCAGAATTTTCCATGTATTCTTTATGTTATTCTTGTTATCCTCCAGCAGACTACTGTAGTAGGTCTGTTTGCTGCTTCTAATAATTCTTGTTAATTTGTTCTTGTATATCTTGTATTTTTGTTCAGCTTCCTTAGTTCTCCTCTTTAAAAATTCTTTGTATAATACATTTTTCTTCTTACATGCATTTAATATTCCCTTGGTTAGCCAAGACTTTTCACCTGCTTTTTGCTTTATTTCTTCCTTACCATAGGACAGTGTTTTTCAAAAAGATGAGTAACTATCGATAAAAACATAGTGTATGCATTATCAGCGTCTATTTTTGTTTTTGGGGGGTAGAGGGTGGCAAGCTTCAATATTTTGGCTGTCCACTTCTATTCCTTTGGTATTAAAGGAATTGATCACCTGCTGTTCAATGGACTCTAGGTCAGGACCTCCTTCTATAATAGAAGGCGGTGCCCTAATTAACGAGTACAATTCAGTTATTAAATGAATATTGATTTCTTAAATTAATTTTCATTAATATCTTATAAATTACAACTTATGCAAGACAATTTAAAACGCAACAGTCCCTTTCAGTTGGACCACCTTGTCGATATCTTTCTGATTTTCGAAGATCAAGTTGGACTCAATTGCCCCACCTTGGTCTAGTTCTGAAACTCTTGCAATGAGCATCCTTTAAGTTAGATAGAATGTTGCGCTCCAATAAAAGGGAGGAGTCATGCGTAACTTGGCAGGATAGTCATAATAAATACATGACAGCCCCATGGCATGCTCAAAGTGCCTACTACTCCTCACTAATTGAGAAAAATAAAAACAATCCTAGCTGACTTTTCAGCACTGTAGACAGGCTGACACAATCAGAGCTCTACTGGCCTGTGACTCCACCAGCCATCAGCTGTGAGGACTTTATGAGCTTCTTTAACGACAACACTCTCAAAGTTAGATATCAAATGAGAAACCCCCTGTCCCTCACCTTGGCCTAATAAGGCATTACATTTTTTAAACCTAATTTAAGACTGCTTTTCTCAAATTGAGCTTCAGGAACAAATTCTGTTGTCTCCTCCTCCTGTAGGCCATGGGCCAGATATGGCCCACGAGCGAAATTTTCCCCGCCCAAACAATTTAAACCAAACCAACTTTTTTTTGAAGCCCATAATCATATTAAAAATGATTTTGAAAGTTAACACCAAAACATTTGGGGATGAAACTACTTTTTGGGCTTATTGAAGTTTTCATGAAGTGATACATGACACCCCATATATACAGTGCCCCACCAAATGCTCAATTTTTGTTTGATTTAAACATATGATATGCCAAATTAAAGCTCTGAACCGTATCTTCTTCAATATGACAACTTAATTATTATTTAGCCATTTAGTCTTGCACAAATATTCAAAATACAATAATAATAATAATAAAAATCGGACGCTTCATTTTTTTTCTCTATTGATCACAAAAGTACTTCTCATTTCAATTATTCTCTCAAGTAATTAGTGAGTGGTGATAATTAGGTGGTGCTATAATGTACAGTGTTATATCATTTACACTACTGTACATTCTCTGGAAAATGTGTTCATCATCAACTCAACTCAGGTGTGAGACAATGTCAGCCTGTTCTATTTTTTTTTTCAGTACAGACATGCTCAACAAACAAGTGCCTGAAAACAAATAATGTGCACATTTCAAGTTGTATTGCAGAGTTTTCTCATCAGATGAGACCGGATCATCAGTGATCCGGTCTCATCTGATGAGAAAAACGCAAAACACGCGCTGTGTGTGTTTTGCGATCCATGGGGGGCCCCATTTTGCGCAAGGAGACGCGTTCTCCGCTGTCTGATGCAGCCACGATCCGCTCTGTGGACTACAAGCCTGATATTTTCCATTTAAAGTGTGGCTGTTACCGTTGTTGGCTGTCATTTATGTCATTTTGCAGTGCAGCCAACGCACATGTGAACATTTGATCTAAATACCGCCTAAATTGCGCAGCGTCTGTGTGCGCGCGCTCCTCCATCTGTCGGTGAGCGTAAAGACGCAAATAGTATGTCACAGTATACCCACTAGAATAAACCTAGCTGTGGATTGGAGATTAAATTTTCCTGCGGCCCTAAATATCATTTATTGAATGTCTACTTAACTGCATATACATTCATCTCTGTTGAAAAAGAAGTGGTTAATAATTGACCAGTTGGTGATCATATGTTGGGCCAGGTTTATAGCAGGCTTATCATCGATCTGATCGGATATATTTGATCAACTTAATTATTGATATAGAAGTATTGCTCCCTCTTGTGGTCGGATCAGTGATCGTTTTTTAAAACTCACTAATTCAGTGATCAGCCCCAAAATCTTGATTGTGTAAAGCCTAGTTTATAGCCTATCAATCTATGCTATCAGTGGATGGTTTGGGGTATTTTTTGGAGGTATATTGTTGAAATCTCTAGGTGAATTTAAGTTCATGACAGTCGGATTAAAAAAAATAAGAAAAATTAAGATAATCCTTTATACGACCCACAATGGAGAAATTTAAAGGGTAAACATACCTCCACTCATCGATGGCGCGGTGGGGGGGGGCTCAAAATAAAATTTCTAGTTAAGGATTAATGCATATTGCAGAATACAGGTACAAGTGTTACTGTACTTAAGTTAACTAAGGACAAACGCACATATTTTAAAATTCTGTTCACATGATATCATGCCTAAAATAAAGAATGAGTGATATTAGACTTATTAGATTTCAGTTGAAATACATGCAGCATGTAGCATTCTTGCTTATGAGTTTCCCCATGTATTTACAGATCCCTCATGACATGACTGAGGAAGGAGGGTGATTAACCTTAACAAGACTCAAACATCCAAACATGGCATTCTCATCTCAGCAAAAGCTGAAACATGACTCAAGTGACTCCCATCCAGTGTACATCATACAGGCTTGAAATATGGTCCAATACAGCTCATGAACAAGATGAAAGATCCTGAAAGAGATCAAACGGAAGGAGATCATATAGACCTGAAGAATCCTGTAAAACAATACCAGAAGTTCGTGGACAGAAACATGGATATCACCATGAATGTTTATCAGCAGTTCACAAATGAATATTAATTGACTGAAAGAACCACAAGCTGCATCCACATGATCGACCGAGCTGTTCATCAATGTTATTTGGAGTTCTGTCGATAAAAATCCAGAAAACAAGTCAAAGTCAGAGGTCAAAACCAATCGGTCTCATGTTCATCCCTAGCTTTTAAACTTTCTGATCTACAGAATATTCAATCTGGGTGGAATCTGGGTGTGATCGCCTGATGAACAGCTCAGTGTTCAGGATCTTTCCTATTGTTCAAGAGCTGTATTGGACTGTTGAAGGTTTTGGTCTGTTTGGAAGAAGGCACAAGTCCAGATTAGATCGGTTAGCCAACCATTTATTGACAATATGTGAAATAATACAAAAGTTTCTAAAAATCACTCAGCTGACCACTCTGTTCAGCACCTCCAGACAAAGTGTGCAGCTTCCTCTCCAAAAAAAAACTTTTCTGCATGTGCATTTTATACAGAGCAAATGTTCTAGTTTGCCTCACAACAGAATATTTTGACAGTTGGAGTGTGATAAATCTCGCGGTTGTTTTCGACCTGCACTGAATGTCTGCCTTTAATATTTAACTGCTGGTGTGAGTATGCAGTCATTAGGGAGTCAAAGCTTGGAGCGGTTGTTTTCCTTTCGATACATTCTCACACATCCAAATAAAAGAACCAATGTACAACACAAGGTCTTATACACTTCAGGCTTAGGAGTTGACACCATAGGTAATGTTGAAATCAAACCTCGTGACTGATTTCATAAGATACGTCTGCCAAGAAAAGGAGGGTGATACACCCTCACAATACAGTAGGTACTTTCACTTCAGCTAAGTCAGCATAATAGCAGGAACTGAAAGCTAATAGCAAGTCTAAAAATATCAGACAGGAAAAACAAGAGCACAGTTTATTTTGTAAAATGTAACTTTCTTAGCTGAAGCAGTGAAAACATGAAATCACTGAATCAGTGTCAGCGTAAATTGATATTTCTGGATAAATGTTAGCATTAACTCATGAATAATCATAGCAACTTTCCCCCTTTTAAACAATTATATTGTTTAAACCTATATGTATGCATAAGACCTATAAAGCTGAAGCGTCCTATAAAACGATATTGTGTCAGACAGAGTGAAAACCTCACGGGTGCTAAATAAGCCTACATGAGATCATACAAGCCTTAAATAACATCTTAGTAAGGCAAAAGTGTCTAGCAAGCTTGTACACATTGTGCACATTGTGCAAGCTTGTGCACATTGTGGAAATCTCTAAACATTGTTAAAACTAACAATGTGTGTGCATGTCAGTGTATTTAACTTTATCAGCAAGCAGTTCTTCGTTGCATTTTGCAATGTACCCACACCCTCTAAAATATAGGGTTAAGCTAAAGCTAAACTTTATTGACCAGGGGCCTTATTTATAAAGCTTGCTTACGCACAAAACGGGGCTTGAAAGTGGCATAAGTCACTTCCCACGCAAAGGTTGTGATTTATTAAAAAATAAACTTGGCGGGACAATGTGCGCACTGGTACGTCAACTTTGATGCTGGCGTACGAACATTTTGGAGATGTGGGAAACTTGCGGCACGGAAGGGGGTGAAGAGAAGCGAGATTCATCTCATACATTTAATGTCATCACATATCAGACTTATAGACCCACATAAACACCCGAATCTGCATTGTTATAGACGTGTTCACTTACTACTGAATGCAATGTTCATATATCATACTTCATCTTCAAATGATACAGAGCGGTGGATAGCACTGATTGATTAGTTAGCTGTGACAAGGTGTGAAACAAACAGTCTAACTGCTGAGTAAGTATATAAATAGTGTAGTGGCACTCGTGCATAATGCTGCACAATGGATGCGCTGGCACTGCTGGAAGATCACATAGACTGTGGATCAGGATGAAGAGAGTTTTAAGGGACAACGAAGATTTCCTGGCCCATAATGATGACTGGATAATAAACTGATTTCGATACCACAGAGCAGTGCTCTTGGATTTATGAGTTGAACCGGTCCCAATGTTAAACAAAACCACCCGCCGGGTGCGTATTGGCGCTCAGGGGTTTCTGGCAGCTGGCTACTTTCAGTGGGAATAAGCCGACAGATATGTGTTTGATATGATTAACAATATATAATTTCACATTTTCGGTCTAAAGCCCCTTTAGGGTATGACACAACAGTTAAATTCTGTTCTTAGGTCTGGGAAATTGCAGCCATCCCTCAGGACAATAATGCCAGCCGTTTTGGATGGCGATATAAACATGAGCAGTCGATACATCAGGGTTTCTTACACTGTCGGTGAACAGGCCAACATTAAAATGCTCTGCAGTAATGTCCGGTTTTCCAGATGTGATCGGCGCAAATGACAGTCTACACTTACCTTGCTATAAGAGCTCCGAGTGAAAACGAAAAAAGAAAAGTGCCTACAATAGGTTTATTATTTGTTCCTCAAACATGGTTTTGACAAATTTAGTGGCACGGTGGCCTGGGTCAACACATGACTCATTCATCCTGACACACAGCTTCTTCGTTTTCTTTGGTTTGGCATACGCATCCGAGGCATGTTGCTGCCCCCTCTGACGCACATCCGTGTCGGGAAAAGACTGCAGGCTGGCGGTGCAAAACCATTCATGAGGTAATTTGCATTGACCATTCATGGTAACGTAGGTGTGTATAGGGCGGGATGTGAGGTAAAACCACCTGCGCAAGTCAGGACTGTGATTTATAAAGGGAAAGGGCTTGCAAGTGTGCGCACGCACGGTTTTATACATCAGATTTTTATTTGGCTCACGTCTTTTTCAGCTTTTGGGGCACGTTCACTTTTAGTAGGGATCCTACGCAATGTTTAATAAATGAGGCCCCAGGAGCACATTTCAGTCCTTGCGATAAGAATCCGTTGTCCTTGGGGCCTTCAGACCATCTTCAGACTCGACCGGCCACAACTCCGCACATGAGCAATAAAAACATTTAAAAGCAAACATTTAGCAACATTTATAGCATGGTGATGCACTTAACAATGTGTATTAACTTTAGCACCAGGTCACAAGTGAAACCTGTCAGTGTGAGCATCAAAAAGAGAACAGTGTATATTTAGCTGCAGCAGTTTGAGGAGGAAGTACATGAATACCTGATCACTCTTGTTGCTGAAACACATCAGGCCTTTAATGGATAGAGAGCAGAACACAATCTACTGTCAATGCAAAAACAAAGAACTCAGTCAGAGCCGCACCCATACTGATGCTAAATTTGAGACGTTAAATTAATCCCCCTTTTGACATGACTATGTCATGTCAATCAATCAGACAGATTAATTCAAGCATAATCCTGTGTGACTGAGCAGGGACCACAGTCATATTTCACCACTGTGGAATCAGGAGAGGTGTGAGCCACGTCCCACAGACACGCTGGCGTATACGTACGTACGTATTCCATAGGTGAGCAGAGATAATTGGGACAGTGGGGATGACATATAGTGTCAAAATAGGGTTCCTTAAGGGAGCGGGTGGGTGCCAGAGGACAACAAACATAACAAGAATAAGTACAGGGTAATGAGCATATAAATAAACAGGTATAAATGCATGTGGAAAAATACAAACTAAACCTTCACATTAACATAACAACCATATCAGCCAGAGCACCACTCAGCTGAGATCATAAGACCATGAAGCACTTCTGATAACAACTAATGCAAAAAAGGCAAACAATGTAGATCAATTTTATAAGCACATACTGACAGAGTAAAAACAGTAGATGAGAATATAACACAGGTGATAAAACACACATGAAGAATCTTCATCAGAGGGTATGAGATGAGTGTAGGAGCCAATTTCCAATGTGTGTGCATATTTGTTAATCACTGGGAGGGGTCAACGAAGAGAAAACGTGTGAGGGTGGAGGGAAACTCGACTCCAGTGGATGGAGGGAAACTCAACATTATCCTCTTCAGGCTCTGATATTTACAAGTGAGTTAGCATTACTGATCGGGGTCACCAAAGAGCATCTTCATCCGTGTCATCATCATCAGCTTGGATTAAGACATCAGGGACGTTGTCACCCTCCTCATCATCAGTTGGTCAAGCATGGAGTGAGGGCATGGAATAGGACCTAGAAGCTTGTTCTCAAAGACAGTGGTCATACATTTTAAACAGTGTATACATTGTAAGATATCTTGGAGTTGTAGCTAATACCACAGCCAGGTTAGGAAAACTGCAAGAAAAATTAAGATTAAGTATGTCATTGCAGTTCAAGGACTGCACCGCAGATAGTGCAGGCCCAACACGGCACCAGAGCGAAGGAGGAAATGTTGATTAATTCCACAATATTAAGAAACAGTGTAAAGTTAAAGGATATATACAATTCACTCTGAGTCTGCAAACTCAGAGGGGTCAGGTAGGTCCGTCAGGTCAGTGTGCACCTCAGTCAGTGTGCGGTCAGGTGGGTCAATGTGCTGGCTGGGTGAGCAGTGTGATTTGTGAATCCACGGGCTCAGTTTGTCATCAGTAACCAGACTTTTAAGCAGTAAGGTGTTATTTTTGCTACTGTATAGGGACCAGAACACTTAGGTTTGTTCCAGTAGAACAAGCACTTTGTCCAGACGTATTGGCCAGATTTAACGTTGGAGCTCACTTCTTCCTGTTCCTTGATGGAGATCACCTGTCAAGAAAACTGTTTGCAGAGATGTTAAGTTGGTCAACGTATTTCTCAATTTGAAGCACAGAGTGCCATCCAGAGTGTCTGAATGGATGCCACGGATGTTCCATCTAGTAACACAAACAGGAAACACAAGGGAGGGGATGGACAAACCGACAAACAAGCTCAGATATCACTCCTTCTCTGTTTTTTTTTTTTTATTTATTTATTCTGTGTTTTCAATTACTTTGTAAAGTGTCCTTTAGTGCTCAGAAAGGCGCTTAAAAATAAAATGTATTATTTATTATTGTTAGTTTCTAATTGTACTGGCTGCATCATTTTCATGATTCTAGAAAAATACCGATCGCAACCAGCCAGGTGTTTGATTGCTCCCGCCAATACCATTATTAGCATCATTTATTTTTGTTTTTACTGGGTCAGTGACGTGATGCAATTGTTTTGTGTTCCCATGGTTTAGTTAAATTTAAAAAGGTTAAAATTTGAAAATAAATTCACAAATTTCCTAACTGCTGCATGCTAAGGAAATCTTGATAATATTAACTTTTTAGGGTAAGGTGTGTTTAGGGTTACATCTCAAATGGTATGACCTTAGAAAACCATGTATAATTCAAAGTAACTTGTAAAAATAAACATTTATTTAAAAAAAAAATCAGTCTGAAATCTTCACATCAAGACCGTCTGCTTTCATAGGTATCCATCTTAATGCCTGTGAGTTTTTGAATTTTGTTGAAATATCAAATGGTGTAATCCGTTACACCATTTAATTTTGGCAAATAACATACGTTTTTGATGCCGATTTGAAACTATTGTTTAAGTGTTTAGTGTTGAATTTCTTAGAAATAGTGGTGATGTATCCACAACTTATATTATCAAATCTGTGGAAGGTTAAAATAACACCATTATTCCGCATAGCTTTATTATTTTTTACCAGTGTAGTCTCCCTCAAACTGTCTCTCAGACTACCTCTCTCCATCGGTTCTAACTTTCCCTGCTTCTTCCTTCTGATTTTTTGGTTCTTGCTCGTCTTTCATATCCTCCCACAACTTACACACACATACTTGAAAACTGTTCGGTTCCCTTATTTACTTCTCTGCCATTCTCAGCTTATGTTATCACAAAAATATAATATAATAATAATATAATAATATAATATATAATATATAATAATAATAACAATCTTAATAATAATCCTTCAGGAGGCGTGAGCAAGCTTCTTCTGGAGCCAGGCGTCTCACCTATGGCCCTCCCGAACCACACCCTAACCTAACAGTTGTCCCTCTAACCTATGCCCAACCCAAGCCCCACAGAGCAATCAGTTGATAGTCAATTTGCTTTGAGGAATTCCTGGATCTGTAATCTCACACTCTCCACAAATGACCTCAAAGTAACAAACTGATTGAAAAGCCACCCACACATTAGCGTCCGACTCTGACAACCTCTAAAGGTACCAAACCATTAATTATTGGAGGGGGAATACAGCATTCCAACTTCGTCTTACACTATATAGGAGACCTCGGAGGTCGTCACCTTCATATGAGGACTGGGTACCGCACCTAGATTACTTCCAGACCCCCAGATATCCCTGCGAAAAAGAACCCTGATATATTTTAGGAAACGTGTCAATTGAATAAGGGATACTGGTGTCAAAACATTTTAACCTTAACTAGGACGCTTCACTGGACAGATCCGTGTAACCTCGGGCCCGATTGTCTCTCAATCTCTTATTACAATCGCATTTCATCATATGGCGTCCAGGCTATTCCTGTCCCATATGAGTTGATCCTGCCCGTATTGTCTCACATATTTTACTCAGTTTATTGCAGTACACATCTGTGAAAGAAAAGAGAAAAAAAATGGTCAAAATTATTTTACTCAGTCGTAGGAAATTCTATCACAGAAATTCTGATACTGTATACTGTACCCTAACCCAAAAGGTAATCTGCTTTACCTTTATTATTCAGTGGCCACATCTTCAATTCGGGGGTCGGGGTCACCAAGTTGTTGAAGATTTTGTTCTGTTTGGAAGAAGGCACAAGTCCAGATTAGATCGAGTAGCCAACCATTTATTGACAATACGTGAAACAATACAAAAGTTAGTAAAAGTCACTCAGCTGAGCGCTCTGTTCTTGCACCTATAGACAAAGTGTGCAGCGTCCTCTCAAAAAAAAAATTTTCTGCATGGTGTAACATAATATTTTATACACAGCAAATGGGTGGAAACAGTTCTAGTTTGCCTCACAACAGAATATTTTGACAGTCGGAGTGTGATAAGTCTCGCGGTTGTTTTCCTTACCCAGGTCGGTTCGACCTGAGCTGAATGTCTGCCTTTAATGTTAACTGCTGGTGTGAGTATGCAGTCATTAGGGAGTCAAAGCTTAACAGTAGGTACTTTCACTTCAGCTAAGTCAGCATAATAGCAGGAACTGAAAGCTAATAGCAAGTCTAAAAATATCAGACAGGAAACAAGAGCACAGTTCATTTTGTAAAATGTAACTTTCTTAGCTGAAGCAGTGAAAACATTAAATCATTGTTAGCTGGTATAAAAAAATATTAAACCCTCAACCCTGCTATCAGATCAAACTCTGGTCATATGCATTGTGTGTCTGTGCTCAAGAACAGGAACTCATTGATAAAATTGGATTGCTGCATAATGGCCATATGCCCAGTAGGTCTTCACTGAATTGAATTACTGCATTACGCACTGCATGTGTGTATGTGTACTTAGGAAGTCATTCATAGGTTGACCTAACGAACTCTGGGCATATATACTGTGTGTGTGCTCAAGAAGCCATAGATAAACCAATCATGGTCCACATGTGTTTTCCTACATAACTTGTTCAGAAAGTAATGCAATTTAACTCTGGTCATTAGTCAACATGTTATAGCAGGGGGAAGAGCTAAAGTCTCTAACAAATCATTGTCTGTCACACTGTATATATATCTTGTGTTTTCCTGAAATAAACCGAGAGAAAGGACTGACTCTACTACGCACTGGTTTGCTGTGTCCTTGATCAAGGATGCAGGCCATGCCTGCACTGAATATGTGGGCTAGGCTCACTCCTATTTAGGCTAGGCCGAACAGAGGATTAATATAATTAATCCATTCTGGTGTCAGAAGTGGGATTTCAGAGCATCGTCATCGGACCGCGGGCTGAACAACGGAATTAAATCTCCACTTTGCGCGCACATTTCAATCCCTCCAGTGGCATAGACAGACCAGCTGCTGTGAAGAGGAGGTGTGGGATTGAGACTTCCTTGCCAGTCAGCGCGGCCCGAGGCACTGCTCCTGGAGTCCTCTGTGACCCGAACCACAGCCTTCCTGAGTCGTTTTCCTGGTGAGTGCCAACCTCTTATTACTTAAGTTACTACAATGGGTCTAAGTAGATCTAAGCATAAGAGTAAAGGTAAACATGTTTCTGCAATATGTGATATTATGGAGAAAAAATATCCAGGCAGCACTGAAAGGGTTCCCTATGTGGGACAAGAAATTAGGATTTCCAGAAGGGGGTAGTTTGAGTGTACAGCAATTACAACAACTGAGGGAAAATATGGAAGATTTGCATAAAGGTAAATGGCCTACACATAAAAAGAAACCAAAAAGAGTAAAACTAACTATACAGGACTTTATCTGTTTAACACAGTGGGAGCGAGAAGCAAATCTCAGGTTAAATAAATCCAAAAAAGAAAAAGGATTGATGCCAGAATCACTACAGGCTCAAAAAGTGATACCAAATTTACAAGACAGCAATGCAGGGATAAAATGTGAGCAGGATTGCTTATATAAACAGATTAGCAGACAAAAGACAGATGCAGTAATCACTTCAACACCTATTAAACAAAAACAGTTAACACTAGCGGCAAACCTCTATCCTCCATTACCCCCAGACAACTCCTGGGTCATAAATTACTTAAATTAACTATCACCTCCAACTAAACCAGTGACAAGGGCAGACACAGGACATGCAGCTGAGCCACCAGCCAGACTGATAGAGCAGATACAGTTAATGCAACCAGTAGGGCAGTTCCCAATGTATCAGGTTGCAGGAGGTGATGGCATACAAACAAGTTTTCAGACCATGGGACCAGGACAGAGCTGAAGGAAGCTGCTAGGACAGTGCCAGACCCCAGAGATGGAATTAATGGGTTTGAGAAGAATTGGGTTTCATTGTGTAAACAGTGGAGGCCGACAGGAGAGGAGTGCAGAAAGTTGTTAAGTATGATAAGTAAAGATGAAGGCTACAAATGGGATAAGTTGTTTGATGATTACAAATGGGTGGAGAAAGTTATTTCTGGGCATGTACAGTGGGAAGTAGATGATCCTTACCAGGAAATGGTAAAAGCAATAATTCACTTTGCTAAAGAAACCTGGGGTAAATACTCAGGACTTCAGAGTGTTATGCAAATGACCCAGGGACCTGGGGAAAGTGCTCCTTTGTTTTTGGCTAAATTCCTCAAAGCATATGAGCAGCAGACGGGACAGGATAAAGGTCAGTTTGGTTCCAGTCCTATAGGTTCTTTTGAGGCAGCTTGTGTAGCACTTGGGCTTAGCAGGTTAAATCAAGAAACGCAGGCTTTAATCATGCGACACAAAGTAGGATGGAGAACTATGGGGTGGGATGACCTTGTAACTCAGGCTCAACATTGGGAGGAGCACCAGGCTAGAGTAGAGAAGGAGAGAAAAACTAAAAAAGACACACAGCAGGTATATTATGTACAGGAGTAAGCCCTGGTGTGACCTTTCTGACATCGGTTGATGCTAAACAGAATCAAAAGGGTGGTAAAGAGGTAGGGTACACCGTAGTGACCACTGAAAATTGTTTTAAAATTTGTTAAACGGCCACGGGCAAACACATCTAAAATAGTGAAGAAGTTCAAAAACTGCTGGATGCAATCCTTTTACCCAGAACAGGAACTAACAGTGATACAATGTATAGCACACAAAAAGAGACAAAAAAAAAGGCAGCTGAAAGTAAAAAGCTAATAAATACTGAAAGCATAGACACTTGTCAACTCAAGATTATTTTGGTACCTCAGTACAAGACATACAAATCAAGCAAAAAAAAAAAAACTGAACTCAAAACACTGAAAAGTATGCAACCCTAATAGATGGAATATAGGACTCTGAAAGGGAATCATGTTTTCTATGGCCCTGGTATAGAAAGCTGCAGAAAAAGCACATAAAATCATGATGGATAAAATAAAATGATAAATTCAATTGGAAGAGTTTGGCACTGCTCAGGTGCTCAGAGTTTGGCACTGCTCAGGAATACAGCAGGTAAGTGGCAGGTAAGTGTGGTATTTGTGCTGGGCACAACGTGAAAACTGCACAGGGGAAGTTGCAACAAATAAAAAGAGCTCAGAGTTCAGGCCATAATTGACTGATGGCTTTTATTGAATCACATGCATGTCAAAGAACTAAATATGTATTAACAATGGGGCCACAGGGTGGCTTGATTCGCTAACAATCAATGCATGATTTATAACTGGGGAAATACTATGAGATGCTGGCAGATATCTTCTCCTCTTTGCCCAGACTTGCCCTGACCAGAGCTGATATGGGGCCCCTACACGACCTGGTGCCAGGTCAATGTGGGTAAAGAAGTGGAGACGGAAAGCACCTTGGATCCATCACCATCACAGCAAAAAAGCGACTATTGACAACCTAGAAGAATAACTGACTACAGACCCCCACAGACTTAGACACAGACAAAACACAGACAAAGCCTCAACATAACTGAAAGGAGCGCTCCCTGGAAACATCAATCCAACTCCTCAGCCTAAGGCTGATACTTAGAGGCCATAATAATGCCTCAATAAGCTGGTTCACTGACGAGTGACCAAAGAAACACGCTGAAGACGGCCAACACTGTTCTTACAAGGCTTTGCGTGCCTTGGGCAGTGACAACAGACCTTCAGATCACACTTTTCCCTAAACTAAGTGTGCAACAAAATGATAAAGGACTCAACTTTTGAAATTGTACACCCAGCATACACATTACACTCACATGACATTACACAGGCAGTGTCTCTGGTGACCTGATTTCAGCTGGAAACCTAACAGTGCCAACACTAGGTTGAAATCCCACCACACAAATCAGTTAATGGGGTCCACCTCATATTAACTGACTGGCTGTCTCCATAGCACTCAACACATAAAAGTTATTCAAATACATAGGATAAGGTTTATTTAAATGTTGTAGTGTGAACAGTGTGACAATGTGATTGAAATGTTTTCATGTTTTATATTTTGTGTAACAATATTGGGTATTCATTGTTCCCT
The DNA here is from genome assembly GCA_037902135.1 of Cetoscarus ocellatus. Lineage (NCBI taxonomy): Eukaryota > Metazoa > Chordata > Actinopteri > Labriformes > Labridae > Cetoscarus > Cetoscarus ocellatus. The sequence goes on along the minus strand of JBAMNC010002107.1, from coordinate 173,505 downwards.
GCTGCAGCACAACCACTCTAGAGCCACCTACCTGAAAGAGAAAAACCCTAATCTACAAACATTTGAAACCAGATGGATTAATATAGTTCGCCCTTTAGGATTGAAACCAGACAATCGTATAATCTGCTTAATGCCATGACAGAAGTATTTATTTATTTTATTTTTATTTTTATTTGTCAGGGACCATGTGCAGAAAAACACATTAAACACATCAGAGTAGAGATGCTCTGCACCAGATTATAGCTTTCTAGCTAATTTCCATCTGCAGTCCCTGTGAAGTATGAAGCTGTAGGTGTAGCTGTAGATGACTGCGAGACCCATACTATGATTAAAAGATCAGATACGTTAACAAGAGAAAATACCTCTTGTTAACACAGGCACCCTCTAAATACACATTGATAAGTTCTACCCTGTGGTCTCCAAAAAGTTTGCTTGATAGATTGCATCTTTTTGTCAATGATAAACAAAAACTTTGCCTACATGCACCAACTCTGGGAAGTAGAGTGTCCTAGACCCCGTAACATACTCAAGCAGCTACAATTCGAGCCCCCAGTTCAGGAGAGCCCAGCAGCGAAGGTTGCTAAGTTCTTCTGTATCAGAGTGGGTTCTGGAGATGCAAACTTGCCTCAAAGCTACCAAAAAGTGTGTTCAATGGATAGGAACTAACGATGCACCAGGCAGAGGTAGATGGCTATCTGAGATCATTGGCAGATTGGATTGGACTCCACATATCTTTTTTGCATGAGGAAAAAAGCAACAAGTAAAAGCAAATCAGAGAAGGATGAGAAGTGTGCCATAGTCATGCTTGCAGAGAGAGAGTCACTGTCATCTCTGAAAACGTGGATTCGATAACTAGAATAGCCAGGGATACTACGCAGGTTCGGGTGACGGCCTGTAAGGCCCATCAACGTCGGTGAGCATCCCCTGGCCTGTGCCTTTCCATATGTTCCTATTTTTTGGTTTGATGATTCTATATTTGTTCGGTTACTTTTACATATAATATCATACTCCTCTTTACTTTTACGTAATTCTGAAGAATTAAAAGGGTGGAAATGGTATAAAAAATATTAAACCCTCAACCCTGCTATCAGATCAAACTTTGGTCATATGCATTGTGTGTGTGTGCTCAAGAACAGGAACTCATTGATAAAATTGGATTGCTGCATAATGGCCATGTGCCCAGTAGGTCTTCACTGAATTGAATTACTGCATTACTGCATTACGCACTGCATGAGTGTATGTGTACTTAGGAAGTCATTCATAGGTTGACCTAACGAACTCTGGGCATATATACTGTGTGTGTGCTCAAGAAGCCATAGATGAACCAATCATGGTCCACATGTGTTTTCCTACATAACTTGTTTAGAAAGTAATGCAATTTAACTATGGTCATTAGTCAACATGTTATAGCAGGGGGAAGAGCTAAAGTCTCTAACAAATCATTGTCTGTCACACTGTATATATATCTTGTGTTTTCCTGAAATAAACCGAGAGAAAGGACTTACTCTACTACGCACTGGTTTGCTGTGTCTTCCTTCTCTCCCCTTGATCAAGGATGCAGGCCGGGCCTGCACTGAATATGTGGGCTAGGCCCACACCCAATATGTGGGCTAGGCTCACTCCTATTTAGGCTAGGCCGAACGGAGGATTAATATAATTAATCCATTAGCATTAACTCGTAAATAATCATAGCAGGACCATATTTCAAGCCTGGCACATGTATGATGCATACTGGATTGGAGTCACTTGAATCATGTTTCAGCTTTTGCTAAAGAGGAGGATGCCATGTTTGGATGTTAGAGTCTTCTTAAGGTTTATCACCTACTTTTCTCAGTCATGTCATTGAAGGACCTGTAAATATATGGGGAAACTGTTGCATGTATTTCAATCGCTAAGTCTTATATCACTCATTCTTTATTTTAGGCATGATATCGTGAACAGAATTTTTATGTAGGTTTTTCTTAGTTAACTTAAGTGCAGTAAAACTTGTACCTGTATCCTGATGTACGCATTAATCCTTAACTAGAAAATTAAATATGATCCGGTCTCGTCTGATGAGAAAAATTTGCAATACAACTTGAAATGTGCACGTTATTTGTTTTCAGGCACCGAATGCTCCAAAATGTAAATTACCTGCAATGAGCATGTCTTTCTGTACCGAAAAAGAACAAAAAAAAGGAACCAGGGAAGGTTTCTAAGAGGCTTCTAGGGAGGCCGTCTTAGAAACTTTCCCTGCTGAGGTGTTTCAGGGCACGTCCCACCAGTAGGAGACATCAGGGAAGACCCAGGACCAGCTGGAGATATGTCTTCCAGCTGACACTAAAGTCAGTTACAGAGTTCCTCAAGGTTCAGTGCTAGGTCCAATTCTTTTATTACATATGCTTCCTCTTGGTAATGTCATGAGGACACACTCCATCGATTTTCATTGTTGTGCTGACGATGCTCAACTGCACTTGTCAATAATGCCAGTTGAAACAGATCAGTTATCTGTACTAGAACCTTGTCTAAAGGACATTAGGAACTGGATAGGCTGTTTTTTTTAAATTTCAGGTTAGGTGATGCAACACAATTTAAGACAAAAGACAAGGTGAGACACAAGGTAAGAGTAAGTAGTTCCATGCTGGTTGATATGCATAAACCATATAGACAACCAAAGACAAGACAGACAGACAACTAGGAGGGGACATCTGTAGAATTCAGAGTTCTTTAAAGTTGTTGTTTTTTCTTTTTTTTAATAACAGGTGGGTGCCCATGCGTGTGTGAATGTGTGTTTGTGTGCGTGAGAAAGAATTTTATGGAGGAGGGCATTGACTATAGTATGGAAAAGTTGTTACGAGTTAAGATGATCTTCGTTCCTACCCTCACCTATGGTCACGAGTTGTGGTTAGAGACCAAAAGAACAAGATCGCGGGTACAAGCGGCCAAAATGACTTTCCTTTGCAGGGTGTCTGGGCTCTCCCTTAGAGATAGAGTGAGAAGCTCGGTCATCCAAGAGGGGCTTGGAGTAGAGCCACTGCTCCTCCACATTTGAGGATGCCTCCCGGATGCCTTCCTGGTGAGGTGTTCAGGGCACGTCCCACCGCTGGGAGACCTCAGAGAAGACCCAGGACACGCTGAAGGGACGATGGGAACGACTCGGGATCCCCTGGGAAGAGCTGGATGAAGTGGCCGGGGAGAGTGATGTCTGGGCTTCCCTGCTTAGGCTGCAGCCACCGCGACCCGACCATGGATAAGCAGAAGAAGATGGACAGATGGATAGATTAACTATCATACCCCAAGGCCTGCACATCATTACCCAGGCTGTCCCAACAAGTCGCTTAAGACACTTCAGCGGATTCAAAATGCTGCAGCACATGTACTGACTAGAACTAGGAGAAGGGATAACATGACTCTTGTCTTAGTTTCTCTGCATTGGCTTCCCATAAACTCAGGAAGGTAAGGAGGTAGACACCCTCTATCAGTTCCTGATAATAACTTCAGAGAGATCAACAAAATTAAATAAAAGGTAGTTACTGCAAATAATTCTTGCAGTAATTGAAGCTTTGTTTGTCCACAGCAGCAGGCCATCGACACCAACGATCCCGGGCTCCCTTCAAGACAAAGTACCAGAGACGAGTACAGGAGAAAACAAAAAAGTTCACAATACAGTTATTACATTTTATTATTATTACATTTGAAAAATATGTTTCAGTGTTTTTATAGATTATCGAGGTAAGTTAAGGTAATTTGCAGACTGTCCCTGCACCGCTGAGCCAATGCCAGCAACGTATAGAGACCAATCAATGTTTGGCTTGGAGGACAGCTCGTTTTGAGGAAAACGCAGATGTGGCTCATAGTCTACCCTACTGTGTTAAAAAAGAAAGATGAGGAGAGTGTTTCCGGGTCACGCACAAGATGGCAGCTTAGACTTTGCTCTGTAATTATTGAAAATAACTTCAACAGTGACCTAAAACCAAGATGAACTAAAACAGGGCTACCAGAAAGCAAACAAGGAGAATACAGTTAGCAACAGCCTCGAAAAACGGTGAAGAATGGCTACCGCTAACCCAGCTATCTATAGGAAAATTTTGTTTTCTTGTTTGTGGGGGTGATTGGAATATCCGCCTTTATCCAAAAATGGACTCTACAAAATTAAACTCCACTAAACTCCACTTCATAAAAAATTAAAATCTTCATGTCAGAGTTGGGAATCTTAGATCTGTATGCACCCAACAGAAAACGACTATACATATTACTCACATCCACATGATGTGTTTTCCAGAATCGGCTATTTTTTCATTTTTAAGAGAGAGACACGGAATACATCAATGCGAGCACAATAACATAGACTTATCAGATCACGCCCCGGTCTCTCTTATTATTCAAATGAACAGACAGCAAGGAAAAACGCACTGGAGATTAAATTCAAGTGTTCTTAATGATAAACAGTTTCAAATTCTGATAAGAAAAGAAATAAAACAATTTCTAAAGGAAATAAATGATGTTGAGGTTACTCCGGAGATGGTATGGGATACACTTCAAAAACAAGGAGCAGATAGCACATTATACAAAAAAAAATAAAAGATCCTACAACAGGAAACGTACAGATTAAAAGAGAAGAAATATACAACTCACGTTTCAAAAATACTATGAACAGTTATACACACAACCACAGTTAGAAGAGGAACAGAAGGCATCGCAATTCTTAAACTCCCTGAATCTACCTACTCTGACAGAAGACCAAAACAAAAGACATATAAGACATAACAGAAGAAGAACTACATAAAGCTATTTCTAAACTAAAAATTAACAAATCTCCAGGACCAGATGGATTTTCCCCTGAATGGTATAAGACTTTCAGGGATCAATTAAAACCTTCACATCTTTTATAGAGCCTTAAAAGATAAACAGATTCCTCCTTCATGAAGGGAAGCGGTTAAATCTGATATCCCTAAAGAGGGCAAAGAAAAATTAGATTGCGGTTCATCAGGTCGATCTCCATCCTAAATGTCGACTATAAACTTTACATATTAATTCTTGCAAGGGGAATAGAAAAGGTTCTTCCTGAACTACATACATACGGATCAGACAGGCATTATATCTCAGAGGCAACACAGGACAACATTCTCTACATTTATTAAATCTCATAAAACAGAAAAACCTAGAGGCAATATTAGTTTAGATTGCCGAAAAGGTCTTCTCAAAAAATGTGGTTTTCATCAGAATCTAATTGGTGCTATCAACAAACCTATGGCCCAAATTAAAATAAATGGATATTTAACAAAATTACTATTACATTACAACAAGGCACAAGGCAGGGCTGCCTAAAATATTAAAGGAATTTACACGGACAAGGATAAACACAAGGTGGCTTTATACGCGGACGATGTCTTGGTGTACCAAAATTGTTTTTGTTAGAATCTTTTGGTGGATACGCAGGATATGAACTAAATTTCCAAAAAACACAAATCCTAAAATTGAATTATGCCTCGCCGTGAATCTTACTACAATGAAATATCTAGGCATACTGCTACCAAATGAGATCAACACAGTGAAAAAAATAAATTACGACCCCCTTTTGAGTAGGATAAAAGCAGATATATTAAGATGGAACAGCAACCCATTTATAAACTTCACTCAAAGAACAGGATCGGTTCAAAATGAATATTCTTCCGAGATTCTTGTTTTTGTTCCAGGCTGTCCCAGTTGAAATTGAATCTAAGCAATTTGTAGAATGGGACAAGATCCACTAGGGGGTTCATCTGGCAGGGAAAAAAGCCAGGAGTATGCTTCAAAACCCTACCACTCTCGAAAAAAAAGAAGGTGGAACTGCTATACCAAATCTGAAAGACTACTTTTATTCGACCCAACGCCCACCTCTTGTAAATAAATCTGTGTAACAAAGACTATACAGCCAGATGGAAGGACATTGAAAAGACCTTGATTAAAGATATCCCAATTCAGGAAACTTTAGGAAATAAGAACATGTCTATGTTCTTATTTCCTAAGAAATAGAAGTAGATAGAAGAATACAAAATCCATGGCTCAAAAGCCAACTGAAAACCTGGAACACAATAAGGACAGAATAATTGTTAGGTGAACCTAACAAAGGTATTATCTCACGACTATATAAACGTTTTCTAAACAAGAAGGGTCATTCCACAGACTAAATTAAAAGCAAATGAGAAAAGGAGGACACGAGAAGGTGCGACATAACAAAAGAGGAGTGGCATAGTTGCTGTGAATTACAATGGAAATGCACTTACTCTCACACATGGAAGGAATTCTCCTGGAAATATTTAATAATATTCTTTGTTACCCCAAAGCAAAAAATTCAATATACTGGAATGGACCCTACATGTTGGAGAGGGTGTGGGGGTCAGGAGGCAAACCACTACCATATGTTCTGGGGCTGCCCTGGATTATGACCCTTCTGGTTAAAGGTGTTTGAGACAATGGAGGATATATTCCAAACAAAACTACCCAATAATTGTGAAACCATCTGTACTGGGAAGAGCCTACTCCCACAAGGGGAATGCTAATAACCAATTATTTAGATATATTATATATAATAATGATAACAGCAGCAAAGAAAAATATCACTCGTAGATGGTTGAATCCTGATTACCCCCCCCAACAGCAGAAGAATGGATAAATGTAGAAATCACTTGCTCAGTTAATCAACAAATGGATAAGTTTAATAACATATGGTCAAAATGGATATCCTTCCTTAAAAAAACGCAGTCTAATCTGAGCGGCAAAAAAAAATGGAAGATGGTCTCCCCCCTGACTTATACAATGCAAATGATACTAAAGGTTGTCTACTATACTACAACAGCATTGTTCAAAGTTATCTCAGAGCCCCTCGGTTTACCCTCCTGCTGAGGTGCAAAATCTCTCTCATGTTTTTTTTTTTTTTTGCTATATAGATCCTGTTATTAATGTTTCATAAAGAACTTTCTGCTGTTCCTGGTTAAATACATCTTGTTTTTAATGTTTAAAACAAACAAACAAACAAAAAATGACCAAGCACCCCTAAGTAAGAGTTTAATGTAAATGTGATTGAAATATTTTATCTCTGATCTTGTTGGGAAGGTCTACGAGGAGGGGAAAAAAGGAAGAAAAAAAAGAGGGTGCTGCATCAAAGAAGGACAACGAGCATTGGAGATGGACAATGAGAGAAGACTGAAATAAGGACTATGGCAGAGGGCAAGAACTGGAAAGTGAAGACATGTATGGAAACTGAGGACAATATCTGTAAAGTGAAATTTCAAAAGAAGGAATAATGTATGTAACGATGGATAACTATATCTTTGACCCAAAATTGCTGTGGATACTTGCATAATTGTCTTGATGCAACACTCCGAAAAAAAAAAAGATAGGGGAGGTTTTAAAATGTGTTGTTTCATTGATGAGTTATGACCCATAATTGAAAAATCTGCAAATATCTTTCTATCGCAATCAAAGTTTTCAATGATGGCTGAGAGACACTAACACTTTTTATTGCGTACAATTTTGATCTAGCAGTGCAATTTGGTATTGCAACTATAATATTCTGGCTGTTGCAATATGCAAAATTAATAAGAATGGCAGCTACCAGGCTACTTACCAGCAAACACTGTATTGCCAAAAACAATTCATACTTTCAGAGTGACAAAAAAATCAACAATTGTTTAGAAATAAAACCAAATCTGAGTTAAATCAGATTAACCAACCAAAAGAAGTCTAACTAAGGGTTAATTTATCAAAGCGGACTAATCAAAATATCAATTCCCAAACATACAAGAAGGGTATTTCATAGATCAAGGTAACTGATACTTAAATTATAACTCCCGCAATAAAGCAACATGAACGCTGTAAACTAAAAAAATCAAAGACAAGGAAAAGAGAATGATAATACAGATGATAAATTGGAATGGTATCCTATGCGAGTTAGCCCCCACATCAGGCAGTCACACATTTTAAATTGTCTGATGCAGCCACAGAGCCATCCCTGCGACGTCAGAGAGTGAGAAGCTGTGGCCAGAGAAAGGCGACAAAGACATGGAAGAACAACGGAAATCAGTAGATGTGCAGTCAGTGTAGCAAAGAAACTAAGCAGCCAGGTAGTTAGGGAATTATATCACTATCGCCACATTTTGAATTATTGCCTCTGAAATTTTTGCATTGAAATTGTGTATCCGATTTTATTTAACATCTGAATTTTAGTGTTCAAATTTCATATTAATTTAGATTTTTCTTTTAACAATTTTCTCCAACTACACAGAAAATGTGTGCATGCACTTCTTTTTACCAAACTACTTGGGCAGTATTACTTACAACCTTTTGATTGCTTTTTGGGGCTATTGTACTGCACTCAACCATGAGAGTTGACCCGCTGAGAAAAGGTCTGCAGCTGTACGACCTGATGAATGTTTTGAACACACCCAGACCTTTGTCTGCCACTGTTTGTACCGGGGGGAAGATGATAGGGTATAAATATTTTTGTCTGTCAGGTCATCCCTATTAAATTTTGTTGAGTGCCAGAAATAGTGTTGTAAATCTGCATCCTTTGTGATTTATTTTGGTACGTGGATGTAGCTTTCATCCTGGAAAAGTGCCAGTCTGATTTCAGCGAGAAGGGCTCTGTGAAGTACAGTAAAGAAGTAAACATAATGAACTTTCTCCAAGACTTCCTACAAGAAACTAAGGATTGTGGTACGTTTGAGCTCTTTTACATAGCTCCTGATCTTTTTTTGTTTTTTTAGTTTACAGTACTAATACATTTTTAATTTTAGAACAAGATGGCTGGAGTGATGAGGAAACTGAGATTCCACAGCATATGACTGTTGGCAGAATCATGCAGTGGATGACAGGACAGGCACATAAGGCCATCCTGCCAAGCGAGGATCTGTGAAATTCTACCACGATTGTGACGAAAATCATACGATTTGTTTTCCAACTGTAAGTGCATGTAGTCGAACAGTCACATTCCCACTTTCTCCACTGACAACACTGAATGATTTCAAAAACATCATGAAAACGGCTCTTATTCCCATGGGCAATCATTTCATAGGGTGTGAGCTATTTGACTGTTCTTGATGGAATTACAGTGCAGTGCAGCTACGACTCGGAGCCCAAACCACATTCATGTTCACATATTTTGATATCAAATTTGTTTTGTTTACGTTTTTTTTTTGTTTCAGAAGATTCAGTTCTATCCACTTTAAAATGTTTTTCAAAGCAACCTACTTTTATGTGTTGTTCAGCAGCTGGTTCAGCTAAACAAATTGTTGCAGGCTGTCAACAGGAATTATGCTTAAATGTGATGCTTTTTTCAGACCCTCTTCAAGCAATTTCTACCAAGTTCTTTTTTACAGTTAAGCTATGTCTTCATTTTACTGCTTAGAATGCATAGCATTTTTGCAGTACATTTGAAATTTTAAAATAAAAAATTGGACTATTTTTAAGGCATTACTTGTGGAAAATTGTATTTCAGACCACTTAAGGTCATGTAGATACCCTGTGTTAACAATCATGTAAAAATCTCTGAATGTATTGACCAGGGGCCTTATGTACAAAGACTTGAGTGGATTTCCTACTAAGAACATGGCGTACGATCAAATCCAGAAAACGTCGTACGCACAAAAATATCCAGATGTACGAATCTGGATGAATCCAAACACATTTCCTGTGTACATCCCAATCAGCGTGGAATTGAGCGCACATGTTGGAGTACCCGACCCCTCCCTGTCCACGCCTCTATTTACATGCGCAAATCATATTTAAATGAGCCCTGCGCCTGAGATTCTCATCTTTGCGCGATCAGAAAATTAAATAAGAATGAGTGATATAGTTTTTACAAAAAAAGAATTTCATTTAAAGCGCACTTGAGGCACTAACTCGCTGAAGTGGAGGAGCGTAAATTGTGCTCTTTGGCACGCTGTCCTCCGGCATAAGAAACAAACGCAAGAGGGGTTAGTGATAGAGTGTGTGAAGCTGTCAGTGCAATGGGGTCAGAGAAGCGCAAACAAGCAGAGATTAAAAAGAAGTGGTCCGACATCAAGGTGGTGGCAAGGAGAAGGGCCCACCCCACTGCGCCCTCAGGATTGTTAAGATATTGCACACTTTTACGCACGGAGTTATTAAGATGACTACACTTACACACAGAGACAATCGGTGGCTTGTTAAAAAGATCTTACGCTGCAGTTTAATCAGAAAAACATAGCAAGTCACTAACTTTAACCACTGATTATTAATGATGCTGTGAAGACGGGTTAGAATTGGGGGCGCACATGCTCAGTGCGCATTACGGGGATTATTTTAGGACAATTACACAAATAAAATTACTGACCAAAGATGCCCCTGTCATGCACAGTGCCCGCTTGTAGTCTGTTCGCAATCACGCTGTTACTCATAATGTATAAATCGTGCGTTTAACCAGGCCACCTCTCCACAATGTTGGTTGCCTACATTTGAGCATATGAACTGTATGTTCGTCGAATGTCCTGTTGTGTCCTATTGACATACACAAATGTATCATGGGATGCCGCTTTTTTTTTTTTTAGTAATATGTGTGCAGTCGATAGCTCTGATCACATTAGGAAAACCGGCTCTTGCTGCAAATTATGCTTTAATGTTGAATGCCGGCCACGGCTCTGCGCACAGTTTCAGGAGGATCGCCCTCGGGAACCTAAAGCGGCTGATCATCCAGTCTTCATCATGCGCCTGTAAATCTTTTCTATCTCTGAACACACGCTCTCTTCGTATTGCACCATTTACAATGTCAATTCTCATACTGGTAAAGCAGCCATTGTGCTTAACGGTATTTTTGCACCTCTTTGCGCGTGCTTTTATATACTTTCATGTAATTAAGACACGTGGGTGTGTTAATTGTTCATCGGTGCTAACTGTTTTGTCTCTTATGATGTGCACATCGCTCAGTCCGAGGACTAATTGTTTTCACATTATTATAACAGTTTCCCAGCATCACCTCTAAGTGTCGCCAAAGGACCAAATGGTGTAGAAACGTGCGTACGCCAGCCATGAAATTGTCGTGAGGCACCGCACATTTCCACGGTCATGTCACTCTTGATACATCTGAACTTTGCCGTGAAAAAGAGAGTACGCCACGTTTTTGTGCGTACACACCCTTTTGTACATGAGGCCCCAGGTGTGGGAATTAAATACACAAATATCTTTAATCGTACCCCAGAAGAACAATGGTGCAGACATATTACACAGTACAAAATACAAACAGATGGTAAGCAAAAAATATCCTTTTTAATGTCACATTTTGAAATAAATGCAGATGCAATTTTTGAATTTAACAGTGTGGGATACAGCAATTTGTCACATTTTTGTAACAGTTGCTGGCCTGTTGCTCACAGCCTTTAACACACTGCACCATTGATACATACAAGTCTCTGCCAAATGAGTCAGATGGTGCAAGAGGGTTGATGATGGAACTGACAGCTTCCATAGCAACTGGAGACAGAGGGCACTCATTTTCTTGGACCTGAACTCCAAAAGGCAAAGAGTCACACAGACACAATCAAACGTCTCCCAGTCAGTTCCATACAACTCCAGGTTCTGTGGTTAATTTTAAACAACAAAACATAATTTAAATATTTAAAAAGTACTTAAATTAACAGCCCAGCACAGGTGTGTTGATAGCACAAACCTGCAAGTCTTCCTCAGTTTCACCAGCTGGGTTCTGTGTTCCAAAACCCACAGCTGGTTTGGTGTGAGTCCTCCGTCAGACTTCAAAGGATGATTGTCTCATTCTTCAGTAAAGGTGTTTAGAGCATCTGTCAGCCGAGGGAGGAACACATGATGTACACAAAATGTGTACAGAATAAGACAAGTCCAGGAGACCATCTTCATCAAGGCTGTGCAGCACATTATAGTAAAGTTGAGTCACACTGGTCCACACATGTCGCCACAGACGCTCTATTCTAAAACACAGAGAAAAAGTACTCATGGCGCGTTGAAATTATTATTATTTATTTTTTATAGTTAAATATAAGACAGGAAAACAGCAGATTTATATCTATGTACCTGATTTTCCTCAATCAGATAAGTAGTTATTACAAACACTGTAGTTGCAGTTTAACTCTCCCCAATTTCCATTTCTGACAAATAGTTGATGGTTATAAAAGATTTCTGTACTATTCTGCAATCTGGTTAGTTTATCTCCGATTTTGGATTCTTCTTTCTATCAGAGATGTCTCAAGTGACAGTTTATGTTTTAATGATGGTAACCTTTGATTGTGTAAGCTTTTTCCAGCGATGAAGCTGCCTTGACCAATCCCTTTCACGCTGAACATGGTTTCAGCTATTGTCACATTTTCAACTCCTCCGCCCCTGAAAATAGGGGAAAATTTTCCATCAGAATGCTCATAATAAAAGTGCAACTAACTACCTTGAAGACCAACCATAGTTTTCCACTGCCTCCAGAAAAAAACTGAAGACCCGTGCCTGATCTGTTATTTGTTGCTGGCTCCAGGACATGATCTGCAACACACATGAGGAAACAAACAATAATAAAATTATGTAAAAATAAGATAAAATAAAAAAACCCCAAACAAAACACATAAATAATAACATACCAGTTATCTCATTAAACAAAGACACACCTTCCTGGAGAATCCATCTATTGCCCCGAATATGACAATGTTGTACCTAGAAATAAAAATATTTTTCAGAATTGTCTCTATTTGTTTTTAATTAAAGATCCAGTAGCATTCAATTTCAGAAATTAAGTTACCTTAATAGCTTGTGATTTGTATCAAACAAAATACAAAAGATGCTGAACATGATATGTCCTTCTAACAATGCACCCAAGCTGCAGCAATCTCCCTAAAACTCCAGAGGCGTCAACTCTGTGCATGGAGTCTTTGATGCGTTCCCACTGAACTCTGTGTCCATCTCCTTGCAGAAAACCTTTTGACCATCCTCGATCCTGCATTTGGTAGTCGGTTTTCACTGACAACACAGCATTGCCAAAACTCTGTTTTCACTGGTTTTGTTACGTGATAATTGGGTTTTAACTGTTTTCTTTAAGCTAAAAATTGTGTTTAATGGGTTTTCTTATGTCGAAACTGGGTTTTCAGTAGTTTTTGACGTAAAAACCTGAATTACCACTGGTTTTGTCAAGTGACTACTTGGTTTTTACACCTGTTTTTTTTGAAGCGCTAACTGGGTTTTTATTGGTGTTGTAAAATGATATCTGTTTTTTTTATTTAAAGTGACAACTGTTTTTTCCACTGATGTTGTAAAGCCAAAACGGGGTTTTCAATGATTTTATAAAGTGATGACTGGGAAAACAGTGAAAACCTTGTCATCACCCAATTATTGGCTTATAAAAACGGATTGATCCAGTTATCAATCGATCAGTAATCAAGTCCAAAACCCAGTTTTGGCGTTATGCCACCAGTTATCACTTTACAAATAAAGTGAAAAACAGATATTTTAAACTTTTAGTGCAAGCCCTGTTTTTGCTTTGAAAAAAAAAACAAACAAACAAGGGAAACCCACTAAAACAAGTAAAAAAAAAAAAAAATAAAACACTTAAAACAATGGCATCATTTGACGAAACCAGTGAAATCCCAGTCATCACTTTATGAAAGCAGTGAAAACTCAGTTTTGGCTTTACAGCACAGGTATAATTTTAAAAATTGTGAAAAAAGAAGTTTTGCCTCAATAAAAACACCTCAAGAGCTTTTTTGGTTTTATACAACAAGGGATACCCATTAATCAAGTCCAAAACCCAGTTTAAGCTTAATACCACCAGTGAATACCCAGTCATCACTTTACAAATAAGGTGAAAAACATATCATTTCACATTAATAGTGCGACCACAGTTTGTGCTTTGCAAACAGTATAAAACAGGTATAACTTTGGCTTTACAGATTTTAGGGAAAACCCAGTAATCAAGTTCAAAACCCAATGTTGGCTTGATATCACCAGTAAATACCCAGTGGTCATTTACAAAAGAAGTTAAAAACAGATATTATTTTACAACACCAGTGAAAACCAAGTTGTCACTTAAAAAAAACCCAGGTGAAAACCAAGTTTTTACTTAAAAACAAATAGTAATAAACCAGGTTTTTATGATACAAACTGCTGAAAACCCAGTTGTGGCAATAGAAATCCATTGAACACCAGTTTTTTTTGGCTTAAAAAAACAACAACAATGAAAATCCAGTTATCACTTAAGAAAAAACCATCACTTGACGAAACCCACTGGCGTCACCAATTTAAACTCATATTATAGCCCAGTGGCATCATTAGTCCTAATTTAGGGGGACTGAAGCAGCCCTTAAACATTCTTTAGTCCCTCTAAAAAATTTGGAGTTGTTTTATTATTAGTATAATTATAATTTTTTACAAAAAATGTGCAGACAAATTAGATATAAAGTAGCCATTTCAGTATTTTTAATAAAAGCAAATCGTCACACCTGTTGTCCTCCCAGGTCAGATTTACCCCTATCATTTATCTGTTTATAAAGCATAAAGTGTAAAATGATTACACCATTCTCATCACATATCACATATAGATCACATACACATACTTTTAGCCAACTCCATTCCAACTAATTTTTTAAACTCCTTTTACAACTCTTATTACCTCCGCCAAGGAGGTTATATTTTTTTGCCAGGGTCTGTCTGTTTGTTTGTCTGTTTGTTTGGTTAGTAAGATTATGCAAAAACTACTGGCAAATCCGATTCATTTACGGCATTATAGAATTGTAGTTTATTTTGCAAACTGACATCAACATTTATCAAGCCTATGTCACTACATTTACCAGCTTCCCTTGCAATGCCAGCGGAGTTCTCCATGTCGCTCCGTCTGCTGTCTCTACTTTGTCTCCAGCATTGTCCCACCCAAAGCACAAACTGATTGGTTACACGCTCTGGTTACACGCAGAGCCACGGCACGGCGAACAGCCAATCAGCATTGAAAGCTGTGCATGCAGTTCTGCTCACAGACACAATGGAGAGGAGGAAGTTTTGCCAATGGAGAAAGCCCGGCGCTGTTCCTTGGAGCCTTGGTTTCTAAGATAAATTAAGGTAGCAGACTCTCCCGAGATTGTAATGAGCTTCCCAGTCCTCCACAACTCACAACTACTAGTGCATTACTGTGAGCCCATTAACGTTATAGAAATATGCTCTGCAGCTCTGCTTGCTCGCAGTCCCTCCAGACGTGCCCGTTAGTCACTAGAAACAAGGCTGCTGATAATGTCAATACAAAAACATTCCGTCATGGCAGACGTCTGTGTAAGTGTGAGTGTTAAAACCTAACCCCCAAACTCCACATAGAGCGAACGCACCGCTCATCGAAGCGCCGTGGTTTTGCTCCAAACGACAGGCTGGCAACATCGCCTGCTGGAAGCACCGCGGCGCGCACAACACCAACTTCTGTACAAGCAGCAGCAACCTGGTTCAGTCAAGAAGTTACAAGACCCACGACTAACTAGGTCACTCTCTTGAATGATACGTATATCAATAATAATCACACCTCTTGCAGATTGATATTTTTCATTCCACAATGTGCGTATAAAATAAATATCACAATTTATGGGTGGAACTCAGCTGCTTGACGGAGGTCTGCGCTCTCTGAATGCTTTTCTAGCTCTTTTTTTTATGGTTATTTATTGTTGTTGTTATAGTTATGATGTTTATTGTTCAGTGTGTTCAGTCTGGAGGTCCATGGGGCAATGCAATCCACAATGCTTTGAAGTGTGCATCCCATTGCACCACTTAAATGTGGCCTGGTCAAATTGACTATGGAGGACATTGGGTCCTATAAAAAAAAACAAAAAAACCCACACACATAATTTAATATTTTTTGTTTGTTTATTGTTATTTTGTTCCCAATTGGGTGTAGGCATATTAAAGCTTTGAAATGTACAATGTTGAGAAATGTGTGGCTTGTGTTCAGTCTGGAGGCCCATGGCAATGCAATGCCCAATGCTTTGAAGTGTGTGTGTGGGTGTATGTTGGGGTTGTGTGTATGTGTGGGGGGATGCATGTGGGTGCATGTTGGTGTGTGTGGATGTGTTCAATGGGCTGAAAAGCGCAATAGTGTGACCCATTGCACCACAAGGTGCTATAAATTTTAATAAAACACACATAAATTGACAAAAATAGTCATAATAATTTTTACGTGCAAAGATCATCGTATGGAACCATCCACGTAATTTTCAGGCAATTTTATGGAAGAAAACCAAAGTTATGACAAATTAACTGTTGATTTCAGGTCAAATTGACCCGAGGACAACAGGAGGGTTAAATACAATCATTAAATCTGTCAGTTTCCCTTCACTCTGCAGAGAGAGCCCCTTAACTTGCGTCGATATCCATTCCATTCAACTTGTTCATGTAGAGAACGCCCACATCAGTAAAAGTCCAGTCCACATGTTCCCAACCTTGCTTGCATTCTCGGTACATGCAGCATGTGTGTACCACACTGAAAGCACTGAAAACCGAGTGCAACAGCATTAAGCCATCAATCAAGAATGGATATCAGAAAGGTTTTTTTCTTTAAGTAAGTACTCATCACTGCTGGCCATAACAATTAGCTCCAGCCACAGTTAACAGCAGATCGGACTTGGAAGCAATGAACCAAATGCTCCCTGTTTGACAAAGAAAAGCTTACACACCAGACATCTTTGCGTCTTACCTTTGTTGTTTTGTGGTCAAAAGTTACATTCTAGCTCTAAAAGAACGCAGTCTTTTTTTTCTTTTTTCTTTTTTTTGTTTTAACCATATTCTTTCTTTGTAGTGACTTCCTTCTGAAGCATCAGCTGTGTTTCTCACTTTACACATGGATGCACACTGTGAAACAGGAACTGAGCTCATTCACATATGATTATTATCTTAAGAAGACACTAACGATAGTCACTCCACCGATCCCAATTGGGAGTCAGCGCAGAGGAGCACAGAGGAGAGACCTCTACTGGAAAGGTAAGTCTAAGGATTTCACAGGATGGAATCATTTGTGATGCAGACAGTCTTGGAATTTGATGGACCTCAATATGAATAATATGAAATATGAAACATACACGTTTAAAGACATATTTAACCTGAGTTTTTCTTTAGGAGTGTAAAGATTAGAAAGTGGAGATAGCCAAGATATATGTAGCCATATTAGCCTCGACCAAATATTTCCAAGAGTACTTCGATATTATGAGGGTCCTCGCCCAAAGGGAAGGGCAAGGACCTCTCTAGCACTAGTTTACTAGGGTCCTCGCCCAAGGGGAAAGGACCTCTCTAGCTGAGGTCCTTGCACCTATTGTTTCTGTAGCGTTTCTTTCTTTCTTAATATTTTTCTCATGCCGTCTCTGTGAACCTTAATTTAACCCCCTAAACATGCTCAAAAACTCACCAAAATTGGTAGACACCTCAGATGTGGCGAAAATTTTGATAAAATGAAAAAAATTACCCCCAACATGCCAAAAAGAGCTCTCTAGCGCCCCTACATACACTAAAACGGTTGTAGAGAGGTCCTTTCCCTTTGGGTTAGGACCTTAAAAAGCTGCGAGCAGCGTTGGTTCTCGCTCTGTCGCAAGTCCCTCATGCCTGTTTGATCTCCATTTTGAGGGTTTCATCCCTTTATGACTTTTTGACCTGCTCAAAGTTTGACTAATGTGTGTTTCCACAGCTCTGTTAGGAGCCTCAGTCTTTATAATGGGTGTGCAAAGCGGATCTATTTTCCCGCATTCAGTGAGTCACATGACCAGCTGCACTGACCTGTCAATCAGTGAGCGAATGACATCATCTGCAAGTTTTCAAGTTTTTCTTTTTTACTCCTGAAGGTTGGTCCTACCTTTGGGAGGACATTTACTTACTGATCTGAGTTTTACATGTTTGGTATGTGTTCGTGTTTTAGAGATATTGTTGAAGTGATGTATTTCTTGCTCCTCCTCAGTCTTTATAATGGGTGTGTATTACGCACTCCATTTTCTGCCTTCAGTGAATCACATGACCAGCTGCTGTCAATCAATGAGTGAATGACAACATCTGCTGCCCTCATCCAGATTCAAAGTGGGCAGCTAAGCAGCAGAGAAGCTAAAACTCTAAAATCATGTCCTCACCAATGCCACAATTTTGACCAAATCTCTCTAAAAATTATATATGTGAACTGGAAATTTCGTCAGGAATCCATCGATGTAATTTTTAAAGACGAAGGACTTTTTGTTTTTTCTGTAGAGGCTGATCTTCCACAGGTTGTCCAGAGCTGGACCCTATTGTTCCTGTAGCGTTTCTTTCTTTAGTATTCCACCAACCATGAAAACCTTATTTTGACCCCCTAAACATGCTCAAAAACTCACCAAAATTGGCACACACCTCAGATTCGGCAAAAAAATTTGATAATATGAAAAAATTAGCCCAAACATGCCAAAATGAGCTCTCTAGCGCCCCCTAGGCACACTAAAACGGCCCTCAAAGCCAGTAGGAATGTCGTAGAGAGATCAAACCAAAAGTGAAACGTTTGTCTCGCTATCGCAATTTGGATTTCAATATAAGACCTCAACGGATCATCCCCACTTCGCATTATAATTTGACACCCTTGACGTGCTTACAGCTATGCCAAAACTGACACATATGCCACATGGAGCACAAAATTTCAGAAAACAAATAATTAACCCATAACATGCCAAAATGTGCCACCTAGTTACAATACGCTGGACCAAAATGGTTGCCACAGCCACAAGGAATGTCATAGAGAGATCAAACCAACCGCGAAACGTTCATCTCATCAAGACCCAAAAAATTACGTGCTGACACCCCTGACCTATCTCAAACAGGAAGCTGTCAATGTCCCCAGGTGAGGTTAAAAAGATATTTAAAAATATATTTTAAACGGCCGACAACACCATCTAAAACTGCACAGGTTCTTATAAAATCAGTTTGGAGCAGAGTTACAGAAAAGACCAAGTTTCAGGGGTTTACAATAAGTTTATTTTAAAAAGACAAAATAAAAAAACCCGGCGTGGCTTCGCTTCTTACAGGCCCTCCACTTTCCAGCAGCGCGTCCCCTCACGCCTTCCGTCAGCTCTTCCGCACAGCCATCTCCACATAGGATCCCTCACTCCCTTGTCCCAGTGAACGGCGTGGCTCTGCAGTCCCCTGGCTGCGCACCGGGCCCTCATCAGCCAAATCAGGAGGATGCATTCAGGTCCCTGGGGAAAACACACACACACACACACACACTAGAAACTCGAATAAAATCCATGCAAGTTAAAAAAAATAGGCTTAAAACTGACCCCGTCACATCCCCCCAATGGCTTAAGGTTGGCAGTCTCTGCAACAGTTCTTACTCTCTGTAGCGGGCTGGCAGCACTCCTCGGTTTAGCCTGGCTGACCGTCTTACCGGTTCCTCAACTATATTTACAGCTTCAACAGGAGGGGCAGGGACACAAAAGAGTCTTGGGACTTCCTCTGGTCTCCCTTCATCTCTCTGCTGGATGGTGACTGCTGGGGAAGGCAGAGGGTCTGTACACAGTCTGAGGGAGTTCCTATGCAGAACCCTCTCTCTCCCTCCTTGCTTCGGCCTCACCCTGTACACCAGTCCAGTGTTCCCTACAGTCTCTAATACAACATGAGGGACAGGGTCCCAGCTACTGTGTAGTTTGCCTTGTTCCTGCCTGTTCCTATTCTTAATCCGCACGCATTCACCAGTCAGTAGTGGGGAAGCGTCAGTTTTTCTGTCTTAGCGCTGTTTAGTCTGCTCGGCTGCTTTGGTCATTCTAGCGTGTGCCAGTTCATACGCAAAAGATGATGATGGTCCCCAGCCCGTACCCAGCCCTCCAACCCATAATTTGGTTGCTCTCCTGTAACCCCCAAACCAATGTCTACAGGAAGTCTAAGGTGTCGGCCAAACATCAGGTAAGCAGGGGTAAAACCAGTAGCACTGAGGACTGTGTTGTTATAAGCCAGTAATAACTCTGTTCAGGCCACCTACTTTGTTTGTCTGTCTCCAGAGTCCGAAGCATATTAAGCAGAGTCTGATTAATCCTCTCTACCCGGCCATTACCTGCAGGATGATACGGCGTGGTTCTATTTTTAGCGATGCCATACATCTCGCAAAGTTGTCTCATGAGGTCAGATTAAAAGTTTGGGCCCTAGTCGGAATGGAACCGGGCTAGGCAACCAAATGTTTGGATAATATGGGACCAAATTACACGCACTGTGGTTTTGGCAGTCTGATCGCGTGTGGGTACAGCTCAGGAGTAGTGAGTGAACATAACAGTCATCACTAAAATGTTTTGGTACATGTCAGTCGGCCTACCAAGGGAAAGAAAGTCGAGGGCTATGACCTATAAAGGGTAGTCCACGGTGACTGGGTTTAAGGGAGCTCTTGGTTCTGCCCTGTCTTTCTGCAGACTGCAAGCAACACATCCCCTCTGGAAGCCCCGTACCTCCTTTTCCATGTCCACCCAGAAGAAACGTCGTCTCAAGGCAGTCAGTGTCCTTTCAGCCCCAGCATGGGCTGCAGCCTCATGGTGTCGCCTCCACACCTCCTGACGTTTTGGGCCTGGGCACACGACCTGGTACATCTGCTCATGGGTGTTGGGATCAACCAACCTACAACACAGGACACCCTCACGGGCACAGAGTCTTTTATACTGTTTCAGCAGTCTGAGGGTACCGGTGGAGAGCATTCTTCGATCAGATCCAGAGGGGAAGGGGCCATGCTCAACATACCTCTTTACTTCCTGGATCTCTGGATCAGCTTGCTGTGCAAGTAGCCAGTCGTTACCCTGTATTGCGGGGTCCTCCTCCTGACTCCAAGCCTCTGCGACATTTCTGGTGGTGCTGAGCATCATACATGGGGGCGTACCCACCGTTGGGAACCTGGAGAGGGCATCAGCATGGGTGTTTTCCCTACCAGCACGGTATTTGACCTCCAAGTCGAAGGATGCAAGCTGGGCTACCCAGCGCTGCTCCACTGCACTCAATTTCACCGTCTGTCAGTGAGCAACAGGGTTATTGTAGGTGTAAACCACACACTTAGCTCCAGTCAAGTAATCTTTGAATTTTTCTGTAATAGCCCATTTCAGTGCCAAGAGTTCCAATTTGAATGAACTGTAGTTGGCATCATTCTGTTCGGTAGGGTGCAAACTCCGACTCTCTCCTTACCCTCCTGGATCTGGGCCAAAACTGCTCCCAAATCCTGGTGGCTGGCATCTGTGTAGAGAACAAATGGCTGGGAAAAATCAGCATAGGCTAGGATAGGGGCCTGGGTTAACCCTTTAGGCGCCAGAGTTTTTCAAGAAAATATTAAATTTTTCTATCAATATTTGAAAAGGCTGTAGTTTGAAAGTGGTTAGAGATAAAGGCAGACTGTAATTGAGAAAAATCTTCAGTATGACCCAAAATTTGGAATGGAAGTAAATAAACTCATCTAATTTGCATATTGTGACATCACCAAGTGGTGGCCATATTGGAAAATGTACGCCAATGAAGTGACATGAAAGCTGTAATCTCAGGGACTGTAACAGTCATGAAATCTGGAGTTTGGTTTGGGGTTTTCCCTCTCTAAGAACTGGTGGGCATATCTGTTTGTCTCATTTGTGATTAGGCTCCAGAATTCACCATCCAAAAAAAGAGACAAGAAGTCATTGGGCTCAAAATTTGTCAGATCCCTGTCTCCACAATACCCAACAGGCTCATCAAAATGTCTGATCCCTGTTTTGGTACTCTTCCTCATCCCTAAGTATAAACCCAGGGCATCATCATTATATTTTACGGGCCGAGCATGAACGCCCCACCGCTATTTTGACAGTGCTTTTCATTTCCCGGCTCCGCGGTTTTTTTCTCATTCACGCTACCACCGTCATTTTTCGCAGTGTTTTGAGCTCCCCTGCTTCCCAGACCACGTCCCCTCCTCGGCACTCGCCGATTACTTTCACCCCGGCCACGGAGAGGCAAATCATCGGCCTCAGTATGTGCTGCTTGGGGACTGTCATGGCGCACAGATCCAGTGCCGCTGCATGCATACGCGCCGCCAATTTCGTCCTCACTGGACGACTGAACGTCATCTCAGAGGGTAAATATCCTCAGAATCAGAGTCAGTAATTACTTGACGAAGTACTCTCAGCATTGTCAGTACTCTAACTCACTCTCTATATCACTCTTTCTCTCTCTCTCTGCGTGTCTCTTCCTCTGCTCCGCTTTACAGCCACTCGCGCGCCTCCCCGATCTGGTGTGTGTGTTTCAAACTAAGTTTACGCCAAAACTTTGAATAGAAAACACGCCCACAAATGCTCCTCAGATTAAAGTGACACATGTCCACCATCTCCTGGTGAAAAGTGGTAACACTATTCAGCACTATATATGCAGCTATGGCCTATTTCATCCAGCAATGTTGCTTGTCACAATTTTTTGCGACTTTGGCGCCTAAAGGGTTAATGCTTGCTTGAGGTTCTCAAAGGCAGCCTGAGCCTCTGCTGACCAACTTAAGCAACAGGAGCCCAGGCGTTTATCATTTGGGATACCAATTAGGAGGGAGTTCAAAGGACGTGCAACCTTAGCAAATCCAGGGACAAAAGGCCTGCAGAAGGGCATCCAGGGTTCCATCTGGATGGCGCTGTTGCATATCTCCTCAGGGTTTGGGTGAGAGGTCTCTCCTCTAGCCCAAGGAGGAACTGCTCCTTTAGATTGTTGGTTGGCAGGGGCCCCATCTGGGTCGTGCTGCTGCAGCCTGCAGTGGAGCTCCCTTAACCTAAGGGCATATGATTGAATGGGTTCATCTAACTTCTGACGGCACCCATAAAACCGGAGTGTGACCGGAGGTGTGTTTTCTTCCTGGCCACTGTTGGCACTGTGTGTGGTTTGCCTCCACGGTGAGTGTGGCGGCACCTGGCGCGTCTATAAATACAGGTGTGGGTAATTGCTTGGTCTCTCCTTCCGCTCCCGTCCACTCCTCGTGGTGGCTTGGCGTCTCGCTTGGGTGTGTGGTTAGACACGTGAATCCTGTGTTGCATGGCTGCGGTCGGCGCACCTAATTACCTTTGATCCAGTGTGGCTGGGGCTGGCTGTTGCTGCTGTGGTGGACAGGTTGCCCTGTTGGAGATTCTCCGGTGTGTGGTGTCTCCTTTCCTTGGTTAATTGGAGCAGCGAGCCCTTCACTCGGCTCTTCCCCTTTGGCCTCGGGTCCACGGCTGACGCTGTTGTTCTGGATGTTCTGACCGTTCTGACGAAGCGACGGATGACGTCACGGGAGGTTCGGCACTCGGCGACAGGACGTCGAACTCTATCCTTCTGTTTTGGGACTGTTAAATTCACCTGCTTTGAATGGACTCTGGCTGCAAGCTTAGCGCTGCAATCCCTCTTCTATGGAGGCTCAAGGTGGGTATGTCTGCGTCCTCGTCTCAGCGCTCTGTGGGTGCTACAGTCACTGTCCATGGTCCAGTACAGGTCATTTTATCATTTTAAAATAATTTGCTTAAATTGTGGTTTCAGTTGTGGGGTTTCATTGATATTTTGTTGGGTTGATTTTTTTTTTTCTATGACACTGGTTTGTTAATTGTATTTTAAAACTTTTCTACCTGTGTGTGTGTGTGTGTGTGGAGTCAGAACAACAGCGTTAGCCCTGGAGCCCACCCCCATTGTCATTAGTTGGTAGGTATTTGGTGCAGCTCCCTCACTCGTCATGGATGAGGAAGTGCAACAGTTAAAGGACCTTGTGTTGCAGCTTACTAAGGCGGAGAATGAGCGTCTTCTTTGGGATTGGGCCGCCTCACCGGGGGACTCTGATGGGGCCTCTGCTCCGACTAGTCAGGCCCCGCCTGCAGGTGTCGCCCCTGCTGTCACAGAGCGCCTGGTTGTTGTCCCTTGAGACTGTAAGTGCCCCCTGTTTAATGGGAAGACTGGCATTGGTATAGCTGAATGAATTGAGGAGATGCAAGCATGTGTGCGTGCTCGCCACCTCTCAGTGGCAGAACAGGCTCTTTTCATGTTTGACCACTTTAGAGGGTGAGGAGGAGAAGGAATTTTTGGTTTCGGCCTCGTGCAGAGCGGGGAGACCCAGTTCAGGTTCTCGCCACCTTAAAGGAGCTTTACGGCTGCTCCCAGTCATATGTCACCTTACAGTAGGCTTTCTTCTCTCAGCACCAACAGGACGGTGAGACTCTTCAGGAGTTTTCCTTAGCCCTTATGGCTTTAATGGAGAGGGTTAAGCAATGTTCACCTGATTGGATGCCAAATGCCGATGTTCTTCTTCGGGATCAATTCATTGAGCATGTCCTTGATAGTTCACTCCGCAGTTAGTTTGTCGCCAGCCAGCAGTCACCTTGTTAGAGCTTCGTGGTGAGGCTATAAAGATGGGAGAGGGAGGGTGTCCCTGGGGGTGCAAGGGGGCGTAGTTTCTCTCTGCCACCAGCTTATGGCCTGCAGTATGGAGCGCAGGGTCGCCTCCAACCTGCACCTCAGGCCAGTCCACCAGGGCCAGACTTGGGTGAATTGATGGCTCTTTTAAAGCGTCAACAGGATCAGCTTGACCAGCTCACTCGGACTGTAGCATCCCTTCAGGGTCCCAGCATTCCAGGTCGGACTTTCCATCGTGGCCCTGTAATATGTCGAAGGTGTCAGCAGCCTGGTCATTTTGCCTGAGAGTGTTGTTCACAGGCTCCTGGTTCAGTTGTTGCAGCCTTACAGAAGTGCCACCAGACAGATGATGCTCAGGTCCCCAAGAGCTCTGCTGGCGCTGTGAGGGTTCGTGGGAGGCGGGCAGTGCGCATCCCGGAGGGCACGATGAAGCTGGTCACGAGCATCTGTTCTGAACAGTACTCTGGACAGGGTGTACTGTTCGATCCTCCTGATTCCGGTCTGGGACCACAGAGGTTCTTTTGTATCCACGCACTGGCCTTGGGGTCTTAAGTGCTGCCCAGGTTGTCAGCCTACCTGCAGGTGTGACTGAGGTGGGAGCCCACAACGCCACTGTGTCATCTCAAACAGCTGCCACTTCTGTGCTAGACTGGGTGGGGTCACTAGACTAGTCTGTGCTGGCCGAGCAGGACCAGGCAGAAGTTAGATCCTTGCTGCAGAAATACAGTTCCGTGGTTGCAGCCCATAACAGTGCACCAGTCTCATCTCTCATGACATGCCCCTGCTTGATGATACCCGGTCCGGCAGAGATATCGGCGCAGCCGCCCTTCGGATTATGAGGCAATCAAGGCGCACATCAACCAACTTCTTGAATCACAAGTCATTAGAGAGAGCAGCAGCCCTTATGCTTCACCCACTGTGTTGGTGCGTAAAAAGGATGGGAGCCTCCACTTGTGAGTTGACTATCGCCTGCTGAACAGTAAAACAAGGAAAGATGCTTTCCCTCTGCCTTGCATTGAGGAGAGTTTGGATGCCTTGTCTGGTGCCCGCTGGTTTTCAACAATCAATCTCACCAGTGGGTACAACCAAGTTCCAGTGGCTGAGCAGGACAAGCCAAAGACTGCCTTTTGTACACCTTTTGGGCTCTTTGAATTCAACCGCATGCCCATTGGCTTAAGTAATGCCCCGAGCACCTTCCTGCGGCTGATGGAAAGGTGGTCAGCAGGGTCAGTCCTTGCTGCTTTACTTGGATGACATCATCATCTTTTCATCCTCTGTTGAGCAACGTCTGCAGCGGCTTGAAGCGGTCCTCAGCCAGCTTTAAAAAGAAGGTCTAAAAGCCAAATTAGAAAAGTGTGCATTCTTCCAGAAGGAAGTTGGCTACTTGGGCCATGTCATTTCCAGCCAGGGGTCTCCACAGACCCCAGGAAGATTGAGGCTGTCGCTAACTGGCAGCGTCCTCGTCATGTTTCAGAGCTGCGATCCTTTCTGGGTTTTGCGAGTTATTATCGCCGTTTTGTTGAGGGCTTCGCCAAGCTGGCCGGGCAGTCCCTGGGTGCTTCATGGACCCCTCAGTGTGAGGAGAGCTTCGAAGTCTTGAAGTCGAAGTTGGCGAGGTTGTGTTGACTTACGCAGACTTCTCACGTCCGTTTATCTTGGAGATTGATACCAGCCATAGTGGCTTGGGGGCTGTACTCTCACAGGAGACTGGCAGCGGTGTTTGACCTGTGGCCATGGCAGAGAAGTTTCGAGAGTACTTGTTGGGGCATAAGTGTATTGTATACACCGACAACAACCCCTTAACCTATCTTTAATCTGCCAAACTGGGTGCCACAGAGCAACGATGGGCTGCTCAGCTTGCCTCATTCGATTTCGATATCAAGTATCGTTCTGGTCGCAGCAACAAGAATGCTGAGGCTCTCTCACGTCAGCACGTGTCTGGTTCTGCAGTGGTTGCCTGGAACTTCCATTCCCACAGACCTCTTGCAAAATCAGTTCTGGTGCTGCAGTGCCAGTGATACAGTCCATGGTTTCTGTCCTGCCATCTCACTCTGCTGCTGACCTCCGTTCCTTGCAGGAAGCTGATCCTCTCTTGAAAGATGCGCTTGTGTTTTGGCAGTGAAAGGCTCCACCTGATCGGGTAGAAAGGCGGTTACTTTCTTGGCCAGCTATGGTGCTCTTAAGCCAGTGGGACCACTTGGTGGTGAGGGATGGGGTTCATTTCTGCCGGGTCTTTCAAACAGATTGGGGAGAAAGAGTCCCTCCAGCTTATCTTGCCTGCAGCACTGAAACAGGAAACCTTGAACCAGCTCCATCAAGAACACAGGCATCAGGGCATTGAACGGACCACAGACTTGGTACGGCAAAGTTGTTATTGGCCTGGGATGTCGGGGGACATAAAGAGGTGGCTTCAAGAATGCAAACGCTGCCAGGTTGCCAAGGACCCTGGCCATGGGCCTCAAGAGCTACATGGGCCACTTGTTGGCTTCTCGGCCAAATGAGATTTTGGCCATGGCTAATGTCCTGCTTGTGGAGTGGTTTTACAAGTATGGTGTTCCTAGTCGCCTTCACTCAGACCAAGGCCGGAGTTTTGGGAGCTCCTTGATACACCAGCTCTGCTGTCTGTATAGGGTTTCAAAATCCCGTAAGACCCCTTACCATCCAGCAGGCAATGGTCAATGTGAGAGGTTCAATCGGACCCTGCATAATCTCCTTCGTACCCTCACACCATCACAGAAACGGGACTGGGCCACTTGTTTGCTGCAGGTGTTGTTCTGTTACAACGCAACTCCTTGTTTCAGGTATTTTGCAGCTATTTGTTTAATTTGGTATTTTTTTATTTTTTTATTTCCCCTCCTGGAGCCACCACCTTATCGCGGTGGTGGGGTTTGCGTGCCCCAATGACCCCAGGAGCAATGTTTTTGGGGGCTTTATGCCCCTGGTAGGGTCACCCAAGGCAAACAGGTCCTGAGGGAGGGGCCAGACAAAGCGTGGCCCGAAGACCATTATGGAGAGACACAACAATGAATCCCAGCTTCCCTTGCCCGGATGCGAGTTACCGGGGCCCCACCCTGGAGCCAGACCTGGAGATGGGGCTCGGTGGCGAGCGTCTGGTTGCTGGGCCTGCGCCCATGGGGCCTGGCTGGGCACAGTCCGAAAAGGCAACGTGGGACCCCCTTCCCATAGGCTCACCACCCGTGGAAGGGGACAAGGTGGTCGGGTGCAGTGTGAGCTGGCTGGCAGCTGAAGGTGGGGACCCTGGCGGTCCAATCCCTGACTGCAGAAGCTAGCTCTAGGGATGTGGAACGGACTCACCTCGACACATAGCTTGGGATCTGGAACCAGTCCTCTTGAGAGGGGCTGGACTCTCTTCCACTCTGGAGTTGCCGATGGTGAGAGGCGCCGGGCAGGGGTAGCAGTACTTATTACTCCCAGGCTCAGGGCCTGTACGTTGGGGTTTACCCAAGTAAGTGAGAGGGTAGCCTCCCTCCGCCTTCGGGTTCGGGGACGGAACCTTACTGTCGTTTGTGCTTATGCACCAAACGGCAGTTCAGAGTATCCACCTTTTTTAGACTCCCTAGAGGGGAGTGCTGGAGTTCTGGGGACTCCCTCGTTCTTCTGGGGGACTTCAATGCTCACATCGGCAACGACAGTGCGACCTGGAGGGGCGTGATTGGGAGGAACGGCCCCCCCGATTTGAACCCGAGTGGTGCTTTGTTACTGGAGTTCTGTGCTCGACTGTCCATAATGAACACCATGTTCAAACATAAGGGTGTCCATATGTGCACTTGGCACCAGGACACCCTAGGCCGCAGTTCGATGATCGACTTTGTAGTCATATCATCGGACTTGCGGCCGCATGTTTTGGACACTCGGGTGAAGAGAAGGGCGGAGCTGTCAACTGATCACCACCTGGTGGTGAGTTGGCTCCGATGGTGGGGGAGGATGCCTGTCAGACCTGGCAGGCTCAAGCGTGTTGTGCAGGTCTGCCGGGAACGGCTGGCAGAGTCTCCCATCAGAAAGAGTTTCAACTCCCACCTCTGGGCGAAGTTTGACCATGTGGCGGGGGAGGCAGGGGACATTGAGTCCGAGTGGGCCTTTTTACGGGCCTCTATTGTTGAGATGGCTGATCGGAGCTGTGGCCGTAAGGTTGTCTGTGCCTGTTGTGGCGGCAACACCCGAACCTGCTGGTGGACACCAGCGGTGAGGGATGCCATCAAGCTGAAGAAGGAGTCCTATCGGGCCTTTTTGGCCAGTGGGACTCCGGAGGCAGCTGACAGGTACCGGCAGGCCAAGCGGAATTCAGCTTTGGTGGTTGCCAAGGCAAAAACCCGGGCATGGGAGGAGTTCGGTGAGGCCATGGAGAACGACTTCCGGACGGCTTTGAAGAGATTCTGGACCACCATCCGGCATCTCAGGAGGGGGAAGCAGTGTGCTGTCAACACCGTCTATGGTGGGGATGGCGCGCTGTTGACCTCGACTCGAGACGTCCTGGATTGGTGGAAAGAATACTTCGAAGACCTCCTCAATCCTACCAGCACGTCTTCCTATGTGGAAGCAGACCTAGGAGACTCTGTGGTGGACTCTGCTATCTCTGGAGCTGAGGTCGCCGAGGTGGTCAAAAAGCTCCTCGGTGGCAGGGCTCTGGGGGTGGACGAGATCCACCCAGAGTTCCTCAAGGCTCTGGATGTTGTGGGGCTGTCATGGCTGACACGACTCTGCAACATCGCATGGACATCGGGGGCAGTACCACTGGATTGGCAGACTGGGGTGGTGGTCCCCCTATTCAAGAAGGGGGACCGGAGGGTGTGCTACAACTACAGGGGGATCACACTCCTCAGCCTCCCTGGGAAGATCTATTCAGGGGTACTTGGAGAGGAGGGTCCGCCGGATTGTCGAACCTCGGATTCAGGAGGAGCAATGTGGTTTTCGTCCTGGCCGTGGAACTATTGACCAGCTCTATACCCTCCACAGGGTCCTCGAGGGTGCATGGGAGTTTGCCCAACCAGTCTACATGTGTCTTGTGGACCTGGAGAAGGCATTCGACCATGTTCCTCGTGGGGTCCTGTGGGGGGTGCTCTGGGACTATGGGGTAGCAGACACCCTGATACCGGCTGTCTTTTCTCGGTACGACCGGTGCCTTAGTTGGTTTGGATAGGTTAATTTGTTTTAGAATTTGTTTATTTGGGGTTTGTTTTGTGAATTATTATTATTTTGTGTATTTTTAACCCGTGTCACAGAATAAAAAAGAAACTTTTTTTGTACTCTAACCTGCCTCTGTACAGTGGTATCACGAACCTGTGCAAGCTCTTTTAGAGTCAAGCGAGTGGCTTTTTTTCTGGTTGTAATTTCCCAGAGGTGAAATTCCCTGGGTGGCGTTGTCAGCAAAAATATTTACCCTAAGACCCCCTCACGCCACATGTGTTAATAAAGATTACCTTTTCGTTTATACTGGAACCACGTCTCTGGCTTGTTCAATGACGAACCTGTGTCCTCCTGGTTAAGGTGTGATTCTTTGGGTGCAATCCCACAGTGGCGTTGTCAGGCATCAACCTTTTATGGCTCAAATTTGAAGTGGATTGAGGTCCAAACCCTCAGCTCAGGGTACCACATGTACCCTTCCCCTCCTCCAGACTCCGTTGCCACAATCTGGCGTTGTCGGCAGGATGATTGTTCTAGAGCAGAGACGTGTGTTCCAGTATTTATTTTTCTTTTTCTTTTTCCCTGTTCCTTGGTTTGGTTTTGAATTTTATCTATACCAATACATTCTTGCTGTGCAGAGCTAAGCGGTGACCTGGTGTATTGTTAAAAAGCAAAGCAGCCGTTGCTCCCAGTGGTAGCTGTAGTATTCACTGTAAGGAAGGATTACACTGTGCCATTTGTTATTGACCACTCCCCTGTTCATTGGTCGGGACACTGCAATGGAGGCAGAGTTAGCAGAGTTGAGGGGTTTGGTTGCGCAGTTAAAGGCAGACAATGAGAGGCTGCAGCAGGAGCGGGCTGTGTCTGTGCCCAGCTCTAGTACTGCAACCTCTACTTCTGCTGATCCCCCTACAGCTACTGAGAGACTTGTCTTCGTGCCCTGAGATAGAAAATGTCCCATGTTTTGGGGGAAAGTGGGGATAGGGCTGGAAGACTGGCTTGAGGAGGTGGAAGCTTGTATGAGAGCTCGTCATCTTTCCATCCCAGATCAGGCTTTCTTCTTGTTCGACCATCTTGAGGGAGAGGCCAGAGAAGAGGTAAAATATCGTTCTAGTGCAGAACGAGCTTAACCCAGACTGTATCATCGATATCTTACGTGAGCTTTATGCGTGTGCTGAGTCTTATGTCGCTCTCCAGGAGGCATTCTTTTCTTGGCGGCAGCAGGAGGGCGAAACACTGCAAGAGTTTTCATTGGCCTTACGGCGCCTTATGGAGGCAGTGAAGCAAAATGCGCCAAGACCCATCCCCAATGCCGAACAGCTACTGTGGGATCAATTTGTAGAGCATGGGTTAGATGGGGCTCTACGTCGGGAGCTTAAACAGTTGGTGCGCAGGCAGCCTAATGCTGACTTACCTGGGGTGAGAGCTGAAGCCACGAGCGGGAGGGTCTACCAGGGGGTGCTAGGGGCCGTAGCCATTCTGTTCCTTCTGTCCTTGGCCTCCAGTATGCAACACAGGGTGGCCCTCAGGTGGTGGCTGACGCCGCCCAGGCATCAGAACTAAGTGCGATGAGGGAAATGCTGAAGCTTCAGCAGGAGCAGCTGAATAAGCTGACTCAGAGCATCTCCCTATGGCAACAATCTCATCCTCATCATCTGTCCCAGCCAGTGCATCATCAGGTTCGCCCCGCTAATCGTGGCCCGGTCATTTGCAGGTGATGCCAGCAACCTGGGCACTTTGCACGATTGTGAGGGGGTGCGTGTCCCCCCTTGACCCGAGCCTCCTTTACCTTCCTGGTCCCAGCGGACTAGTAGGACGCCCCACATGGCTTGGCCTTCAGAAAACTAGCGCCCACCGGACTGCAGAGCCACAGTTCGGGGGTTGCGGATACTTGCTCCAGAGTGGTCCCAGGTGCGGTGGAGGAAGCTGCCATGCTCATGTCGTCTTGTTCACATTTAGACGTGCGCATGGGTGACGTAAATGTCCCTTGCTTGGTTGACACTGGATCCATGGTATCTACCATAATGGAGAGCTTCTTCCTTGCCCATTTTGCACCTTGGGGTCAAGAAAAACTCCAGAAGTGTCACTGGCTGCAGATTAGGGCATCCCCTATACTGGCTACCTTGAGCTTGACGTTGAGCTCTGTGGGAAGCTGATGTCACGGTGTGGAGTTCTGGTGGTGAAGGACCCTCCAAGTGGTAACTCTTCTTCAGTCCCTGGTGTTTTGGGGATGAATATCATTCGCAGATGCTACCAAGAGCTTTTTGGACAGCATGGTGCAGCCTTTTTCAGTTTGCCCTTGGTTTCAGAAACTCCATCCAGCGTGCTCCAGGCATTACAAAGGTGTCATCAGGTCAGTGCACAGGATTCCCCAGCTACTGCTGGGAAGGCCAAGGTGCATGGCAAAAAGACGTGTCTCGTCCCTGGTGGCACCTTGAAAGTGGTTAAAGCCATTTGCTCCCTACAGTTTGCTGGTTCGACGGTGCTTTTTGAACCGTTGGACTCTGGCCTTCCAGCTGGACTGCTTGCCTCCCCCGCGTTGGTCCAGGTTGAGCGAGGCACAGCTTATATCCCGGTAGTAAATGTGGGCTTGACTGACGTGCTGCTTTATCCCCGAACCATTGTTGGTACTTGAACTGAAGTGAGTGTTGTTAGCCTTCCCTGCAGGAGTCACGGAAGTGGCGTCGGTGTTGGCCTCTGTAGCCTCTCAGTCTATTTCACAGACGGTCCACGATCAAGTACAAACAGTTGATCTGTCCCCTTTGCCGCTTGAAGAGCAGACTAAGGTAAGGTTGCTTCTTACCAGGTATCAGTCTGTCTTCTCTGCAAGTGACAGTGACTTGGGCTGCACCAACCTTATCGCCCACGAGACCCCTCTCTTGGACGACGTGCCGGTGCGGCAACGCTATCGGCGTATCCCTCCAGCTGACTATGATATGGTGAGAGACCATATCAACCAGTTACTGGAGACCCTGGTTATCAGGGAGCGTTGCAGCCCCTATACAGACCCAATCGTATTGGTTAAAAAGAAGGATGGCAGCCCTCGTATGTGTGT
The DNA here is from genome assembly GCA_037902135.1 of Cetoscarus ocellatus. NCBI lineage: Eukaryota > Metazoa > Chordata > Actinopteri > Labriformes > Labridae > Cetoscarus > Cetoscarus ocellatus. The sequence continues at coordinate 141,011 of JBAMNC010002107.1, read as the reverse complement.
TGACTATAGGCCACTAAACAATAAAACCAGGAAAGACTCTTTCCCCCTTCCTCGCATCGAGGAGTCCCTGGATGCTCTGACCAACGCCCGCTGGTTCTCTACTATGGATCTGATGAGTGGATCAGACCAGTGTGTTACCAGGTACCGGTCGCAGAGGCAGACCGCCATAAAACTGCCTTTTGCACTCCGTTTGGTTTATTCGGGTGGAACCGCATGCCATTTGGGCTCTGCAACGCTCCTAGCACCTTTCAGAGGCTCATGCAACGACTGTTCGGTGACCAGCAATGTCAGTCTTTGCTATTGTATTTGGATGACATTGTCATTTTTTCATCCACAGTTGAGCAGCACCTTTCGAGGCTGGAGTTGGTGCTTGGGCGCTTGCAGAGGGAAAACCTGAAAGCGAAGCTCACAAAATGTACCTTCTTGCAACAGGAGGTGTCATACCTGGGTCATGTGATCTCTGACAAGGGGGTCTCCACTGACCCAAGCAAGGTTGAGGTGGTGGCAAATTGGCAGCCCCCTTCTACCATCTCAGAGCTGCGGTCATTTCTGGGGTTTGCCGGCTACTACCACCGCTTTGTGCAGGGCTTTGCTAAGCTAGCTGCCCCTTTACACAAGCTGGTGGCTGAGTTGGGCAATGTGAAATCCAAAAAGAAGACTGAACGTGCTGTCGAAGGGCACTGGACAGAAGAATGCCAGCAGAGCTTTGACACCCTCAAGGCCAAGCTTACCACCGCTCCTGTACTTGCGTATGCAGACTTCTCTCTCCCCTTTATTTTAGAGGTGGATGCGAGCCATGGAGGTTTGGGGGCTGTCCTGTCCCAAGAGCAGGGAGGTAAGGTGAGGCCCATTGCTTTTGCCAGGTTAGGCCCACTGAGCACAACATGGCCAATTACAGCTCCATGAAATTAGAGTTCTTGGCCCTGAAGTGGGCCATGACGGAGAAGTTCAGGGAATACTTGCTCGGTCAGAAGCGTGTGATGTACACAGACAACAACCCATTGAGCCACCTCTGCTAAACTTGGGGCAACAGAACAACGCTGGGCAGCCCAGCTTGCTGCCTTCGATTTTGACATTAAGTACCGCTCTGGGAGAAGCAACGCCAATGCTGACGCATTGTCACGTCAGCGGTCCCCTGAGGCCCCTGATCTGGAGGCTATGCTCCCAGGCACATCCCTTCCCAGACCCTTACAGCAGGCCCTTTTGGCGTCAGAGGCTGAGGCTAGACAAACCACAATCGTGGCTCTGCCTCAATTTCCCCAGTGTGACATTCGGGCCCTCCAAGCAGCTTGACCCTGTGTTTGGTGAGTTTATGGTGTTTTGGAAGAGGAAGCAGCATCCCACAAGGGAGGAACGCCAACAGCTGTCCCCACCTGCATTGGCACTGCTGCGCCAGTGGGACCGATTGGTTGAGAGGACTGGAGTTCTCTATCATCAGGTCTTCCGCCCTGATGGCGCCGAGGCAGTTTTACAACTGCTTCTCCCAACTGCTTTGAAGAATGAAGTCTTAAGAGAGGTCCACCAGAGGCATGGCCATCAAGGGGAAGAGAGAACCCTAGAGCTGCTGAGGCAGCGCTGTTACTGGCCCGGTATGACCTCTGATGTTCTCCAGTGGTGTCAGGCTTGTGACAGGTGTCAGGTTGCCAAGGACACCCAAAAGCCAACACGAAGCGCCATGGGCCATCTGTTGGCTTCTCGGCCCAACAAGATCCTGGCCATGGACTTTACAGTGCTGGAACCCACCTCAAGTGGGATTGAAAACGTCCTTGTCATGACTGATGTTTTCAGTAAGTACACTTTAGCTTTTCCTACTCGTGACCAGCGAGCTTCTACTGTGGCTCAGGTGTTAGTATCTGAGTGGTTAGGGTAGAAACTTTGAGAGCTCTTAAATCCAGCAGTTGTGTTCCCTGTATGGTGTCCAAAAGTCACGCACCACCCCTTACCGCCCAGCTGGCAATGGTCAGTGTGAACGATTCAATCGTACGCTACATGACTTGTTGCGTGCCTTGCCTGTTTCCCGAAAGCGAGACTGGAATGCTTGCTTGCTGCAGGTATTGTATGCGTACAACACCACTCCCCATCAGGCCACTGGTGAGTCCCCGTTCTTTCGTATGTTTGGGCAAGAGCCCAGGCTCCCTGTTGACTTCCTGTTGGGTCAAGTTCCAGAGCCGGTAGGAGGCAAGGTTGAGGACTGGATCCAAGAACACCAGTCTCGGTTGCGGTTGGCCTTTGAAGGCGCTCGAGACCGGCTGCTGGAAACACCACCATGATCGGCATGTCAGGGATGTCCCGCTGACTGAAGGGCAGCTGGTGTGGCTGCGGAATTGTGGTGTCAAAGGACGCCACAAGATCCAGGATCTGTGGAGCTCTGTTGTGTACAAGGTCCTGAGAGCTCCTAACCAGGGCGGCTCGGTGTACACAATTGCCCCACTAGAGGACCTGTCTAAAACTAGACATGTTCATCGCAACCTGCTTCAGGCGGCAGTAGGGCCTGGTCTTTCAGGTGAAGTGGCCCCTCAACCTTCACCACTTCTAGACCAGCCACGATCAGAGGATGAGTTGTCTTTAGATGGGGGTTTGTTGGTTTTGGCGCCTGGGCCCGCAAGTGCCGCTCCACACAGGGTAGCAGTGAGCACTTACACTGCCCCCTCATTGCCCCCACCAAACTTTGTGCCCAGTGTGTCTAACGCTTCTGTTGCTCCCGTTGTTGAACCACCTTTACTTAACCTCCCTGTCTCTCAGCCTGTCGACCCTGCTGCTGGGGAAATGGCTGTGCGCCGGACAACTTGGTCAACTGCAGGGCAGCATTCCAACATTCACCACATTCTGAGGTCCTTAAGGGACTCTGCACTTGGGGTTGTGAACCCCTCTGGTGTTTCTGGTGCAGTGGCTAGCTCTGTGCTGGCAGTTTTTAGACCATGGACTTGAGCTCTGCTGACTGCGCCATAGTTTTTGTTTCATCGTCGGGGCAACGATGAAAAAGAGGGGGGCAGATAGGAAGTAACACATAGAGCATCTGTGTGTGAGCAGCGGCGGGTGCCAGGTGAACCCAGAAGTGAATGGAGCCGAGAATCACCAAGCAAGAGGGCTACCGGAGGTTTCCCTACCTCCTTTTATAGGGCGCCCCCAGGCGGTCATTGGCTGACACACACCCTGGGAGTCATGTGCGGATGAGGGGGGCAGCAACCTCATCCTGCTACATTATTATAAAAAACAAGATAAAAAAAACCCCAATTGAAAGTCCTTGGTGGTGGTCCCTTTGGATGTCTTCACAGCTGGCAGTTCATTTACTCTGCCCCTTGAAAGGGGTAGAACATGCAGTCAGACACCATTGTTTTTTTACAATCTGTGGCCGGAAAGGGAGTTGGCCTCCCTACCGCTAAGGGCAGTGTGGTTGTTTGGGACCAGCCGCCTATAAATACCCCCGGTCGGCCCCCCTTCTCGCTCTCTTACTTCCTCTTCCTCTTCCTGCCGACAGGCGTGCATTGGCGACCCACATTGTGTTGGCGTCTCCGTTGGGCAGAGCGGTGTTGGGTGTCACAATCAGGTAGGCATGCTTGTTATCTGGCTCGATCAGGAAGTCATTTGTGCGGGTGCTTACCCCAGCTTTTGCTCCGTTGCAGCAGTGGGTGTGACCGGAGCCGGAGCCGTCTTTGGGGTCTGGGGGCAACGTGTTTCCTGCGGGTAAGGCGCTGAATTGTCTGCCTTTTTTTCTTGATCATCTAGCTGTTCGTCTGGTGGGGAAAGTCTTTATTATTTCCCCCCAGGACCTTCTAGTGCTGGCGGGGCTGTGAACACTCCCTCTGCTGCTGCAGGACACAGCCGCCCTGCTCTCGGGTAGGGAATTAATTAGTTTTGGTTAACTTGACGTTTCTTTCTTGAGTTGTGGAGTGACTGATTTTATTTAATTTTTTTGTTTACAGTGCTTGGGCATCTCCGTGGCTCATCCTGAGCCTTGGCTCGTGTTCTCGTTCTCGCTGTTTTGGGGCTCACGGTTTCTTCGCTTATCTGCTGCTCCTACTCTTGGGGTTCTGGCTCCTCCTCTTCTGTTTCTCCTCTGTTGGTGCTGGCCTATCTAAAACCTTTTAGTTCCCGTTGTGGGTCTCTGGGTGGGCTTTCAGCAGGGGCGCTGAGCTAATGAGATCCCAGATTTATTCTAAATTCTGTGGAAAACCAACAGCTGCTAGTGACCTTCTTTTAGTATGGCACAGTCACAGTTATAATATTCAAGATATGTCGCCATAAATACCAGAAATTACCTACAATATAATCATTATGTGTTACAGTGTGTTCTAGTAATGCTTTGTAGTATAATATTCATTTAGTCACATTTGCACAACAGTATGTCGGTAATTTAGCTCAAGCATGATGATAAATGCGCCATCGTTACTGTGTGTTTCATTAATGAGTTAGAATTGTCTGATATCATCCTCGTATCATGTGTTCATATGTTATCTAAGATCTTATACTTATGGTGAGTTGAGTAATATGAGTAATTCGTTCATTATACTTAAACCTAATTACTAAAATCCGCGATATCAAGAAAGAGATGATGAAAGTTGTCAGTGACGTCATCGTCTACACACCCATCGGAGATGTTTAAAAACGCGTGCCAACTCTCATTCATCCTCTTTGTCTTTTGCTTCCTGTCGACTTCTCGTCCTTGTAACGCCTAACTTTCTTTTCTAGTTCTTCGTGCTGTTCTGGCCTTTGCTTTTGTAAGCATTTATAACTTTTCTTTTGTCTGTTGATCGCGCGAATTTTTCAGTTAATCAATTTCTGATCTGCGACTTTAACAAAATGTGGCAAAACAAGCAGTGATGCATAAAAGAAGGAACAACGCCACCTGGGGACTTGCACCCCAAGATTTTAAATTACCAATGAAGTCATTATAAGATCTGGAGCACCTGCACTTCAAGAAATCCACAGGACAAGAGAACGTGATTTCAAAGAGTAGAAAAACTTTATTAAACCATGTAAGTTAAAAAGAGCAGACTAAATTACTGAAAGGAGGGGTATGGGACCTGCCACTGGAAGGGCTGGGGCTTACCAAGACAGACAAAAGGGGGAAGGATCCAAAACTACACAGCACCCGTGAAACAGCAAACAAAAAGTGAAAAAGGGACCACCACCAGGGAACCGCTGCTGCTCCGGGGCCCCCAGCACCTGTCAACAAAAGGGGAAAAAAAACACAATTAAAACCATGCACAGATGGCAGCCCTCATACCCCATTCACCCAACCCCAAAAGAATCCCGTAACTAAACTACAAAGATTCACAATAAAGAATAAGGCAAATTATAAACAATTATGAAATACTTCCTCCAAACCAAAAGAAATAATCACTAAATATCTTCTCACAATAAAGAAACCACAAAACAAATTAGAAACAATAAGGCCAATACAATTACAAAACAAACTCAATAATTCAACAGAAGAAGGAGCAAAATGAAAGGGACGTTAAAGGATAAGTTCGGTTTTTTGACACCTGTCCAGGTGTCTTATTTTGTGTCTTATTTTTAGGATTAAATACACTCATAGACTCACCCAGACAATTTTGGTGGAGCTTGGAGCCGTTTTCGAGCAATTTAGTAACAACAAAGTTGAGCTGACATGGTGATAACATTGGCCATTCATTTATAAAATGTAGCTGAAATGAACGAGTTTCGCAGCAGATAATGTCTAATTTAGGGGCTTCAAATTTCTGGCCCCATCTGCTACTATGGCATGAGAAAAAATGCCGTTGGAAAGATCTAAATTGCTCGAAAACGGCAATTTTGGCCGAGCTCCGCCAAAATTGTCTGGGTGAGTCGACGAGCGTATTTAATCATAAAAATAAGGTCCAGGTGTCAAAAAACCGAACTTATCCTTTAACTAAATAAATTATGTGTCTGCATTTTGGATTAAAAAACCAGAGCCAGGCACGTGGACATGCTTTCAGGTGCTAAGCAGTGTGACCCTCAGCTAAGGTCCGGACCAACCACCAGGACCCAGAAGCAATAGAGTGTGCTGAGGAGCCAGAACCACGATAATCAAAAGCATCAAGCAAGCAACAGCAGACCCACGAGCCTAAGCAAGCACAGGAGAGCGGAGGAAGAAAGAGAGCCAAAAAAGCAGTGCAGGCTCAGAAGCGACAGCAGGTGAAGGCCGCACACTGCAAACAAACAAATCAAGAAATCAGAATCTAATTCTGAGAGAAAATAAAATTAATCTAAATGTGGCCAGATAGGGAGTTGGACTCCCTACCGCTAAGGGCAGTGTGGCTGTTTGGGCCCAGCCCCCCTCTTCCCCCTTTACAGAGCCGACAGGCGAGTGTTGGCATCCATAGTTGTGCAGAGCGGTGTCTGGTGTCACAATCAGGTAGGCATGCTTGTTATCTGGCTCGATCATGAAGTCATCTGTGCGGGTGCTTACCCCAGTTTTCGCTTGGTTGCAACAGTGGGTGTGACCAGAGCCGGAGCCATCTTTGGGGTCTGAGGGCAACGTGTTTCCTGCGGGTAAGGCGCTGAATTGTCTGCCTTCTTCTTGATCATCATAATCTGGTGGGGAAAGTCATTATTATTTCCCCCCAGGACCTTCTAGTGCTGGCGGGGCTGTGAACGCTCCCTCTGCTGCTGCAGGACACGGCCGCCCTGCACTCGGGTAGGGAATTAATTAGTTTTGGTTAACTTGACGTTTCTTTCTTGAGTTGTGGAGTGACTGATTTTATTTTTTTTTTTGTTTACAGTGCATGGGCATTTCTGTGGCTCATCCTGAGCCTTGCTGCTGTCTTGGCTCATGTTCTCGTTCTCGCTGTTTTGGGGCTTGCGGTTTCTTCGCTTATCTGTTGCTCCTACTTTTGGGGTTTTGGCTCCTCTTCTGTTCCTCCTCTGTTGGTGCTGGCCCATCTAAAACTTTTTAGTTCCCGTTGTGGGTCTCCGGGTGGGCTTTCAGCAGGGGTGCTTAAGACTGTCTCCCTCCCTGGGCCTCTGCATTCTGGCCCCCGCCCCCACAACTGTCAGTAGCTACTCTGGGTTTGGCTATGTGCTGTATGCTGGAGGGACTCACAGGAGGGTTTTAACTGAGGGCAGACTTAGTTAATTTAGTTCTTTTTTGGTCGTTAATTGTCTGTTGTAGTTTATTGTGCTTACTTTATTGTTTATACATTTTCTTTTCTTTTTGTTTCCAATTTGGGATAGTTTGTCAATTATCTTTTGGATTTAGATTAAATGTGTTATTTTGGTTCTAGAAGTATGGGGGCTGACACTTTGTGTGTTTAATTATTGTTTCTTGTGACCAACAGGTGCTGAGGGCCTCAGAGCGGCAGCGGTCCCCTGCTGGTGGTCCTGTTTTTCACTTTTTGTTTGCTGTTCACAGTGGTGTGTAGTTGGACCCTTCCCCTCTTTCTATTACCGCTGTCGTGGTAAGCCCCCAGCCCTGTTCTGGTTAACCTTTTTTAGTTTAGTAGTTTACTTCTTAGTTGATTATGGGTCTATACCATCATATCCTGGGGTGCAAGTCCCCAGGGGGCGTTGTCGGTGTTCGCACCCCCACTACTCACTTTGCCACATAAACTATGAATTACGGTTTCCTACCGAAGAGCAGGATTGTCATGCCCGGCAGCAGGAGGAGGAACACACACAGCCCAGACCCAATAGCAAAGGCTGGGAAAGAACAGTGATTACTGCTCTCACCAGGCCATCAACAGCTGAATGCTGAAAGACAGACAACTCAGCACCTCACCTGCAGGAAAACGCACCCCGACCACACGGACTCCGAAGCAGTCCAGCTCCCAGTCACGCCACACTGCTGTAACGCGCAAGACTGGAGTAAACACAATGCCCAGGCTATTGAATGGATCGAGTAGAAGCAGAGCATGCATACCTTTATGGGAAACCCGACACCACTCCACGCCGCTACACAGGCACGCCGTCAGGACAACACACACAGACGTCCGCCGGCCCCAGGAGGGAGGAAGAGGAAGAGGGAGAAGAAGGGGCGGACCAGGTATTTTTATAGACGACCCAGTGATCGATGGCCACACCACCTCTAGTGGAAAGGAATGAAACTCTCCACCTTTGCCACATCTACTCCCGGAATTTGCGTTGTCGCCCCGACGACAGACCAAAGAATAGAGGCTAGCACCAGGGTCTGAACATGGCTCTGTCTGAGCATTGGATACAGGCTGTGCAGCATGTGCTGGACTACCAGGCTGGACTACAGGTAGTGAACATTGGAATGGTGGCCTGCAGCAGATCGAGTAGTCCGACGCAGCACCTGCTGGCTGGTGCCAGTCTGCTCTGATGGAAGCAAAGAACGAACCGAAGGTACACTGTCCCTCAATACTGGAGGAGCACATGAACCGGCCCTAACCCCGGAATGTATTGCAGTAGTTAAACTACTTGGACCTGCAGACCCAGCAACTGGAGCAGGCAGCATAGATGTTTCGGGCACCAAGAGCCACAGGTCACCCTCACCGAGGGAGTTCGTTCTCCACCTTTTCCAGGCCACAAGGGGAAGTGGCCCTCATCGAGGGTACCAACGGCTCTGGCCAGAGAACAGCCTTCAGCATGTCCCGATGCACTGTTCGTGCCTGGTGCAGGTCATGCACTGGGGCAACAGTGTAAACTGCACCATGATCGACTGGAGCTCTTAACACCTGATGAATCACAGAGCTCCAGACATCCTGAATTTTGTGGTGACCCCTGGTACCCTGATCTCTCAGATACAACAGCTGGCCCACTGATAAAGGTGCATCATGACGCTCCTTCCGGTGGCCTGCAGCAGCCAACAGTCGCTCTCGAGCACCCTCAAAAGCCACCTGAAAGTCTGGCTTGATGTTCGATCACCCAATCCTGCCCTTCCCCACGTACAGGATCCTGAACTCTCCCTGGGAGGAAGTCTATGGGGAGATGAAGTTCTCTACCAAACATCAGGTAGAAAGGTTACTCTCCTGTGCCCTGATGGGGTGTGGTATTATATGAAAACAATACCTGAGGCAAACAAGAGACCCAGTCCCGTTTCCTTGAGGCTGGAAGAGTGCGCAGAAGATTGTGAAGGGTTCTGCTGAATCGCTCGCACTGCCCGTTTCCCGCTGGATGGTACGGGGTAGTGCGAGACTTCGCCACCTCGTACAAACAGCAGAGCTGATGAAGCAAAGTGCTCTCAAAGCTCCTTCCTTGATCTGAATGATGACGGCTCGGAACACCAAACTTATAGAACCACTCTGTCAAAGAGAGCATGAGCCACAGTAGAGGCCCTTTGGTCCCAAGTGGGGACAGCAACAGTGTACTTACTAAAAACGTCCGTCATGATGAGGACGTTTTCAAAGCAGCTGCTGGAAAGCTCCAGCATGGTAAAATCAATGGCCAAGATTTCATTTGGCTCTGAAGCAAGCAAGCAAGTGACCCATGAAGCTATGAGGCACTGACCCAGAGTCCTTTGCGACCTGGCAGCGCTCGCACTCTTGGTCCCACCGTTTGATGTCTGATGACATGCCCGGCCAGTAGCAGCGCTGCCTCACCAGGTCAGTGGTCCGATCAATGCCCTGGCGGCTATGCTCCTGGTGTAAGCGATGCATGGTTTCTTGCTTAAGGACAGCAGGCAGAACCAGCTGGAGGGACTCACCTCCACCATCAGGCTGAAAGACCCATCGGTGAAGCAAACCCTCCTTGTCAACCAACCGATCCCACTGTCGCAACAGTGCCATCGCTGGTTTAGAAACCTGGGGTCTCTCAGCTTGTGTAGGTTTAGACTGCCTTCTCCAAAACACCAGGACCTCTTTCAGCAGGGGATCGGCTGCTTGCATAGCACCGATGTCAGAAGACGAGTAAGATGGAAAAACAGATATTATCCCTTGGGTTGCCACCACGTTCTGGTCTGGAAGTGCCGCACGCTGGAGGGCATCGGGGACCGGTACCTGGCACAACACCTTCAGCCAAGTCAGCACCAGACAGGTACTGTCTAGAGAGTGTGTCAGCGTTCCGATTGCTGCGACCTGATCGATACTTGATGTCAAAGTCGAATGCAGCCAGCTGTGCAGCCCAACGATGTTCTGTGGCTCCCAGCTTGGCAGACTGCAGGTAGCTCAGCTGGTTATTATCTGTGAAAACAACACATTTATGCCCCAACAGATATTCACGGAACTTTTCAGTAATAGCCCACTTTAGTGCTAGAAACTCTAACTTCATCGAGCTATAGTTATCCATGTTGCGTTCAGTAGGCCGGAGACCGCGACTGGCGTAGGCTACCGGTTGAACACCCCTGTCTGTCTGCTGGGAGAGCACAGCCCCAAGACCACTATGACTCGCGTCCACTTCCAAAATGAAAGGACGGGAAAAGTCTGCATAAGCCAGCACTGGGGCAGACACCAACTTCGACTTCAAGGCCTCAAAAGCTGGCCTCACACTGTGACGTCCAGGATGCCCCCAGGGCCTGTTCCAAACCCCTTCTAGACTTTTTGCATGTAAGCTCGGCCACCAGTTTGTGCAGGGGACTAGCCAACTGGGCAAAGCCCTCTACAAAACGCCGATAATAGCTGGCGAAACCCAAAAAGGAGCGCAGCTCTGAAACATGACGTGGACGTTTCCACTTAGACACCGCCTCGATCTTCTCGGGGTCTGTGGAGACTCCCTTATTCGAGATGACGTGGCCCAGGTACTTCACATCCTTCTGAAAGAGGGTGCACTTTTCAAGTTTGGCCTTCAGGCCTTCCTTTTGAAGCCGGCCAAGTACCATCTCCAGCCATTGCAGATGTTGTGACACAGAGGAAGAGAAGATGACAATATCATCAAGGTACAAGAGAAGAGACTGCCCCTGCTGATCTCCGAACATCCTCAGCATCAGTCGTTGAAAGGTACTTGGGGCATTACACAGTCCAAAGGGCATCCTGTTAAACTCAAAGAGCCCAAATGGGGTACAGAATGCAGTCTTAGGCCGATCTGATTCTGACACAGGCACCTGATTTTACCCACTAGCAAGATCGATAGTGGAGAACCAGTGGGCACCACAGAGTGCATCAAGACTCTCCTCAATGCGGGGCAATGGGAAAGCATCCTTCCTGGTCTTGCTGTTTAAAAGGCGATAGTCAACACACAAGCACAGACTCCCATCCTTCTTCCTGACCAAGACAATGGGTGAAGCATAGGGGCTACTACTCTCCTTAATGACCTGCGCCTCCAAAAGCTGATTGATATAGGTCTTTACAGCCTCATAATCTGAGGGAGGGATACGCCGGTACCTCTGTCGAACAGGGACATCATCGAGGAGTGGAATATCGTGGGAGATGAGGTTAGTGCAACCCAGATCCCCATCATGGGCTGCAAAAACTGTGCTGTACTTCTGTAACAAAGACCTCACCTCCCCCTGCTCCTCTTCTGTCAACACAGACAGGTCTACATACGGAACAGGCCCCGAAGTGGAGCTGGTAACTGCTTGGGAGGAAACTGTAGCTGTAGTGGGCCTTACCTCAGTTACCCCAGTAGGTAAACTGACCACTTGGGCATAACTCAGAGCACCCAGGCAGGTCCGTGGGTACAGAAGAATATCGGTGGTCCCCACGTTGACCACCAGGATATAAGCCGTACCCCGGACAACTTTAACAAGGAGACGCCAGCAATCCAGCTGGCAGACCAGAGTCAGGAGGTTCAAAGAGAGCAGACTGATCTGCAAAGTGGGGGAAACAAGTGCTGGCCACGATCTTCATTACCCCACCAGGGATGCGAAGGGCCCGCTTACCTTGGACCCTCACAGCACCAGTAGGGTTTTCCTGAACCTGGGCTGCGGCCTGGTGGCACTTCTGAAGAGCCTCAACCACTGGGCCAGGGGGGAGAATCAAAAAGAGAACGACCATATGCCCCGAAAAGATGACGATAGCAACGTCTAAATGACGTTCATCCCTAAGACTCCAGGGACTGAAGTAACAGCTCTAGGCGGGTCCTTAACCACCAAGATCCCACAGCGGGACATAACCTTCTCACAGAGGGTCACATCAAGTTCCAAATAACCAACATAGGGGATGGCGAGGCCATTAGCAGCTCGCAGCTGTAGCCAATTGCAGGAATGTAAGCGACCCTGGTCCCAAGGTGCGAAATGCTCTTGGAAGAAACTTTCTGTTATGGTGGACACCATAGACCCAGTGTCCACCAAGCAAGACACAGAGACATCACCCATAAGAACATTAATGTTTGGACAGGATGACATTAAACCCACCAGTTCACCGTCTATGGAGCCTGGAGATGCCCCCACCGAGCTGTGGCTCAGCAGCTCAGCGGACTTCAGTTTTCTGGCTGCTGAGAGGAAAAAGAAGGCCTGGGAAGACCAGACGCCAGACCAGTGACAGAGTGGGCACGAGCCCGAGAAGAAACACGCTCACCATCACAATCGCGGGCAAAATGTCCAGGCTGCTGACACCTGCGACAAATCACAGCATTGTTACGTGATGTCCGACCTTGGGATCGAGGAGCCTGTAAAGAGGCCACAGTGCGAGTAAGGCTATTAAGCTGCTCTTGTTGTTGTTTCAAGAGGTCCGCCAGTTCAGCAAAACCAGGTCCCTGGGGAGCCACCACAGGGGCAGGAATGGAGCTACTCTGAACGCTAAACTGGAGACCGTGGCAAGATGGAAGAGAGTAGCTACGCCCACGAGAACCCCCAGGAAGACCCTCCCTCTCCCACCTAATAGCCTCACTCCGTACCTCAAGCAAAGAAGCAGTGGGCTGTCGCCGGACTATTTGTTTCAGCTCACGGCGTAGAAAACTGTCCAAGACATGCTCGACAAACTGGTCACGCAACAGAACTTCAGCGTTCGGCACTCCACCAGGTTCCGCATGAAAGCTAACAAAGCCAAGGAAAATTCCTGCAGAGTCTCACCCTCCTGTTGCTGCCGGGCAAAGAAAGCCTGCTTGTAAGGTGACATACGAAAGAGCATGCCCATACAGCTCTCTCAAGATGGAGAAAATGCGAGATGGATCTTCTCTGTCTACCCCCGGTCGGAACCTGATCTCCTCCCGTGCCTCTCCCTCCAAATGATCAATAACAAAAAGAGCCTGATCAGCCACAGAGAGGTGACGGGCCCGCATGCACGCTTGTATCTCCTCGATCCACTCAGTCACACTGATGCCCGTCCTACCATTAAACATGGGACATCTGCGATCCCGAGGTATAACCACCAGCCACTCCGTCACCACAGAGGGAGCGCCACCTGCTGGGCCAAAGGATCCTGAAGCCGCCTCGCCGGGGCCCGAATGAGGCGCAGCATGCTCCTGACGCAGACGCTCATTGTCTGCCTTCAGCTGCTCCACAAGCTCCCGGAGATGCTGCACTTCCTCCTCCATACCGACCACCACAACGGCTACACCTAGCCCTCAGGTAGGGAATGATAAAGGAAGAATTGAGTTGACGATTAAGTTCCTGAAGCGTTACTGCTGTCTTGGCTCGACCAAAAAGGATCTGGCTCACAGTTAAAATTACACAACAATTACAAAATTTAAAAAAAAAAGGAAATCACGTCTCTGCCCTTTAATTGTGGATCCTGCCGACAACATGCCAGATTGTGGCAAAGTGAGTAGTGGGGGTGCGAACACCGACAACGCCACCTGGGGACTTGCACCCCAGGATTATACTGGTATAGACCCGTAATCAACTGATAGTCAAAAGGCACACAGAATTCAAACAAAGTCCACAGGCAAGAGAACGCGATTTCCAAAAGTTTTAAAGGATCTTTATTAACATTCAATAAAATGAATAGCAGACAAATTATATTACACAGGAGTATGGGACCTGCTGAAAGGAAAAACAAGGGTTAACCAGAACAGGGCTGGGGGCTTACCACGACAGCGGTAACAGAAAGAGGGGAAGGGTCCAAACTACACACCACTGTGAACAGCAAACAAAAAGTGAAAAACCAGGACCACCACCAGGGGACCGCTGCCGCTCTGAGGCCCTCAGCACCTGTCGGACACAAAAAAACAATAATTAAACACACAAAGTGGCAGGTCCCATACTCCTGTTTAATATAATATGTCTGCTATTCATTTTATTGTTTGTTAATAAAGATCCTTTTAAACTTTTGGAAATCACGTTCCCTTGCCCGTGGACTTTGTTTGAATTCTGTGTGCCTTTTGACTACCAGTTGATTACGGGTCTATACCAGTATATCCTGGGGTGCAAGTCCCCAGGTGGCGTTGTCAGTGTTCGCACCCTCACTACTCACTTTGCCACACCTGCAAATTATTATTATTGAATTGTTTCTCTTTTTGGTTTCGCACACATCGTTGCGTTTGCCAGAAGATTCTCCAAAGAGAGCTGTCGAGAGGGATCTGCAGGGCACCGGTGTGAGAGATGGACTTCAAGATCCGCTGTTCGGCTTTCCAGACTGAACAAACGTCACCAACTTGATCCAACTCTAATCGAACCAACCTGATCCATCGGTAGCCTGGACCTTCCCAGCCTCGGAGAAACAACAATTAATCAATTAATTGAATTAAGATTTGCCTTATTAAAAGAGGCTGGTGCCCCCAACGAGAATAATTTACTGAATTATTAATTAACTTTAATTAATAACTCCAAAGCTTAATCTTTCAGATTAAATGCTGATAAATTTCAAATCGCTACACATATATAACTTGTTGTGAAATTCCCTCAAAATTGTGGCATTGGTGAGGACATGTTCAGGTCCAGGTAATCACCCCAGCGCTGATATCCAGGACAACATTGCTTGTGGTATTGCTTGTATACATCAGTTATACAAGCGCATTTTACTAGTTAACAGTAATAAGCGAGAAGGAATAATGATTTGTTTTTTTTAACTTCCCCATATTTTGTCTCAATGTGATCCTACGTCATCTCCTTGGTGAGATGACGTAGGATCACGTTGAGCGTCTCTCTGGTCCGATAATCTTGATGAAATCCTGTAGTGTGCGCTGGTCACGATTTTCAAATCTTGTAGTGTGTATGTGCTTAAGATTTAAGAGAAGATAATCTGTCAGCATTCTCTTTATGTGTGTGATACAACCTAATTTCAGAATCTTCTAAGATTTTAAAAATCCTGTAGTGTGAGCCAGGCTTTAGCAAACAGTAGTTTATTCAAGTGTACTATGAGTATACTTATTTAATACTAGAATTGAGGCACTATACTTGAAGTTTTCTTTCTATATACTATATTTCATATACTTAAGAATAGTATAGTGAAGTATATTTGGCCTTAACAGTATAAAGAGAAGTCAGTGTGTCTCAATTCGCATACTTTCCTTACTCAATGCTTAATTATACTAATACTAATTTTGAGTATACTGCGTCAAAATGAAAGAAAGTAATGAAGGTAGGTGGATAAAATGAGTTTGCAAAAGTAACCAGTTGACATACTCAAATCGGTCAGGATTTTGAGTATGCAGCTGTAGACACTCACCGTACTCATTCCTTCAGCAACAATGGCGGCGCAGAGCTGTGGCCCTGTGCTATGTACAGTGGATGTGGCTGCGCTGTACAAATGTAAGTTATAAAAGTCGTATTTTACACATGTTGTTTCCACCAAGCACCATCAGCTTTGGTCATTTGAGTACATTTGTGGTGTAACTTGGTTTTTTGTTTGAATGTTTTGTATCGCGCATGATAGGCTATCACGAATGCTAATGCTTGGGCTAACAGCCCAAGCATTAGCATTTGTAGGACCTCCGAAAGAATGCTAATAGGACCAAGCCGAGGTCCTACGGAGGTTTATCTGCATCATATTATATGTTGACAAATAAAAGCTTGTCATGTTTTCCCTTAGTTCGATGTCTGTAAGGTTATATGTTTTGCTCTTTCTGGGGACGGATGAGGATCAAGGGGCCTGATGTGATAGTGATCACACACAGCCTGAAACTGAACTCAATAAAAAAGCTGTCTGTTTGGTTGCTGCATGCTGGGATGGTGGCTTCACCCGCAAATGGCAACCATCAGTGCTACCAACAGCCTTGTTGAAGGCTGCTGACCCAGCCAACCTGGCGAAACCGACACCGAGGTGAGGTTGGTCCTCTGTCGGTGGAAGGCGGACAACCAGCGGGAGGAGCGCCAGGACCTTCTGGCTGGTTTGGTGCACCATGCGGTGAACAGTGGCCCTTGTGATGGCGAAGGCCCGGGCCACAACACCGTAAGAGGTCCCGCTGGCCAACAAGAAAAAGAAGACCAGGGCCTCAATGGTGGGTCTCCAGCCATGGTCCCTTTGGGTGCCGAGGGCAGCCATCAGACCCTCATGTGAGGGATATTTAATGTTTTAAAAAAAAAACAGAACAAATCAAATAATTGTTTGATACAATGATTTGATTTGATTTGCAATCCCCGCCGTCGGGACAGGTGGGGATTGCTGGGACGTCGGTCGGCCCTCACGGCCCAACGGCTGGGTAGGAGTATCTTGCTGCCCTCTTAGCCTGCAGCCGCCGAATGCGGCTACTACGCCAACTTATTCGGCCATAGCCTAGCATAGACGCTAGACTCGGCTGCCAGGATGTAGCATAGCTTAGCATAGCTACGTGCTATTGATCATTAGCAAGTGGTGCTGGCTATAGTACGGAGCATAAACAACGTCACCGCACAAGACAATGTCGCTAAAATCATTACAGAAGGACATGGAGGAGATAAAGGAGTTGATAAACATGATGTCAGGAGAAATGTAAATACTGACTAAAGAACAGTCCATAATTACAGATCTTCTTGCCGAAATCAAGGAACTTAAGAAAAGAAACTTGGAATAGGAGAAGAGTTTATCAAGTATTAGGGATAATACTTTAAAAAAAAAGCACTATAGAATGTTTTGATCCCAAAATGAGTGTAGCTTAGTGCTGTAAATGAGCATTATTTAGTAAAAATTGTGTTTGCCAACTTAGCTCTTTCTAGGTAAAAACCTTCTATCTGCGCATAGGAGGTTTATCCTTTCTGCATGTGTGTAGATAGGAGCTTCTGGGCTGGACATGTTGAATTTGTGGTTAGAGCTTGTCACTGCAGTTTTGATGTGAATGTCATTATCATGATCTTTTTTTTTAATTGCAATGAAAGGTGCAAAGCAGCATCCACCATAATTGTGTACTCAGATGGATGTTCTTACCAGAACAGAAACACATTTCTTGCCAATGCACTGTATGACTCGTGCTGCAAAACATACTAAACTGTTTTTCAAAAGATCCTGGAAAAAGGTCACACGCATGTGATAGTGTACATGCTGCCTGTGAAAGAGCACTCAGGGACAAAAACATCTATGTCCCCAGCAACTACAAAACATACACAGAGGAAGTCCGTCCAAAGCAGCCCTACAAGGCTGAGTACCTGAAGCATGACTTCTTCAAGACATACAATGATCTAACGTATTATTCTTCGATCCGCCCTGGACATAGGGTTGGTGATCAGATTGTCACTGACATCCGTCAGTTGAAATACAAAGAGGGGTCTCTTGAGTACAAACTGGACTACAATAATTCAGATTTTCTTCCTCTGCCTTAGAGGTGTAAAGAAAACATTGGTTCAATCAGGAAGAAATATGCTGAAACACCAAAGATTAAAAAGTCAAAATATGATGACTTACAAGATGAAGGCTGTACTTATTCACGACTGCCATGCATTCTATGACAGTTTGGCTCACAACTC
Organism: Cetoscarus ocellatus; assembly: GCA_037902135.1. Lineage (NCBI taxonomy): Eukaryota > Metazoa > Chordata > Actinopteri > Labriformes > Labridae > Cetoscarus > Cetoscarus ocellatus. The sequence goes on along the minus strand of JBAMNC010002107.1, from coordinate 123,421 downwards.
TGCTTAAAGGGTGGTCTTAGCAACATACTGGGGGAATTTGAGGTTGCTGCCCAGATCGACGAGCAGCTGCCAGTCCTGTGTGGTGTTGAGGAAATCCCCGGTGTTGGTCTTGGTGTTGTTCTCAGCTTCTCCCCAGCTCTGATGAAGTTGATGTTGTGCTTTATGGGTCATGATTTCCGGCAGATGTCGATGGCACTACAGATGCTCTCTGCGATGGTCTTGAGCACCTGGTCAGGTCGCCATCGGTATCGACCTTCCCCCAGAGCTTATGGGCATCAACACAGAATATGCTCAAGGGTCCCCTTCTTCAGGCAAAGCGGGCAAGCTGGTGTGTCAGCCAAGCCCCAGCAGTCTAGGTTGGATGGGCAGAGGGGAAGGACATCGTAGGACAGCCTGGATCAGGAACTTGATGCCGTGTGGCTCTGCCCACCAGAGGTCTGTCCATGTGATCTTTCTCTCCACAGCTTGCTTCCATCTTGTCCAGGCTCCTTGCTGTCTCATTCCCACTGCTCTGCTGGACTGCTCCTCCTCAACTGCTGCTCTCACCTCGTTCTGGACAAGCTGCCTCCGTTCCTTCCCTCGGGCCTTGTCAAAACGAGGGGCTGCCCTGCTACCCAGTCTAGCCCTTCCCCGACCACTGTGCCCACCAGGACACCATGGCGTAGCCGTGACTCTGCCTGCTCCACTGCAGCCTCTGCTCTCCACTTCCTGCCGGTCTTGACTGCTACCCCTGCTCCGGAGGCCTTGGGGTCAGTTGACTAATGAAGTTGCAGCACCTCCCTTGCTCACAAGACTTTGAACTCCTCCTCAATGGATTTCAAGGGGAGTGTCAGCTTGCAGGTGTTTCCATAGAGGGCGATGTCGCTCAAACTCCTCGGCAGTCCTAACCATCTCCTCAGGTAGCGACTGACTCTCCTTTCCAGATCTGCGATGGTGGTGATTGGAAAGTAGTAGAGTAGCAGCAGCTACAGTATCCTTGGCAGAATCCCTTGTTGGTATATCCACACCTTGAATTTCCCCTGGCAGGCCCGACTTGTCAGCCACTTTTAGCCATCCCTCCAGCTCGTCACAGGTGCTCTTGATGAATTTGATGTTAAAATTTTATGCAAGTATGTGCATACAAAGTTAGGGGTTTAATACTTTCATGTTATTCTGTAAACTGGTTTAATTTAGTGTGGCTTTAATTCATTTTTTTTCCCCAAAAGACAGCCACCGAGTTACTGCAAGGTGACCAAGTCCTAACATTAGTAACATCCTTTTTTTTTTTTTTGCTGTTGCTGCACTACACAGTGATAATTTCATCATTGAACCATCCAGTGAACAGTGTTTTGTTCAATTTGAAGTGAAGTTTTATTGTTGGTTTTGGAATGAAATAATAAAATAGGTATTAACAACAGTTAGCTTCTGTAGAAGCAAAATGTTTATTTAGAGTTTATTTAGAGCCAGTACAGTGTCATTATTTAGTTGTGCAATCACTGAGCATTGTGGCGAAACTCAGCCACATTCACTTTCAGAGAAGGAAGCAAAAACACTAAATTTAATGAATTTCTCCTCATAAGGAATTCTGACCCAATTTTTTGACTATAATTGGCTGGCAGCCATTTTCAGAGCATCTTGAACGATCTTTCAAGAATCACTGAATATTGTTTACTATGATTATGTAGACACCCAAACTACCTGAGAAGAGAAGAACCTCTTGTTTCATATCTCAATTCCTGTTTTTGATTAAAAAAAAAACGGAGAAAACATACTTTTTTGGATCACGCCCATCTCGGGCACTCCATCCTTTGATCCTTTCCGTGATTTTGTCACAGTTGCGCCACTATTTCTTTCGAAACATCAAGACACATCCTCAGTTCACTTTTCTGACTTGCATCGTCTCCCCATGTCTGTGTCTTCTCACATCTTCTCACATCGATGCTGATCCAAAGAGCGCACCGCTCTCCACCACAGTAGTTTACAAAGCCTGATGTTGATTGACAAGCTTCACCAGACCCCGCCTCCCCTCGCTGAAAAACACAATTGACTTCTATAGACGCAGTAAACGGGTGTAACTGAATTGACCTCTATAGACGGCAACGGCAGCAAAATGAGTTAATTAAATGTTGAACATCTTTTTCTACAAAAAGATGTTTAAGTTGGAAGAGGTTCTAGAGGTTCTACAACCTCTTCCAACTTGCACCAAGTGCAATTACTCCCATCTGCAAATAATCTAGAAAAAAAGTAGGAAACAACCTTCTATGTGCACTTTGCAAGGCACTAATATTGAAACAGTATTGTTAACAATTAATATATTAACATAGTCAGTGTGTCGTGCATTGAGTATCATTAAAAAATAGCAGTCTGTAAGAAAACAGCATGTTTTTTTTAGTTTTCTGAATAAAGTGAATTTTGCAGATAGGAAGTTTTTTCGTTTCGGCCATCGATATTTGAATGAACATCTTACTAAGAAAAATGCAGACATCGCAAAAAAAAGCAAGACAAATGAAGAAACAGGGAAAAATCCATTCCACATGGACAGTCAATTGTAATGTTTTTATCAAACCAAAAGGGTGCTCCAGAAAATGCAAGGGGGGAATGGATCAGAAAGATCAATAACCTGGAGAGTTTGGATAAAGACCTGTAAACTAAGAAATACATAATCTGATGAAACAGCAGCTTTAATTTATGAAATTTTCAATAATAATATTATACTTTAGACTTGCTATCTTTAACAGTTTATTTATTTAAAAAAATAGAATTACCTAAAGAAATAGACATATAATGTATGGTGAAAAAACAAGACATAGTACGCATGTGTTTGTCTGTGTGTATGCTTGTATGCGCATGCATCTGTATATATGTGTGCGTTTATGTATGTGTATGTGTGTGCATGTATATGCATGTGTGTATGTATGTATATGTATATATACATATATGTGTGTGTATGTATGTATACATGTATGTATGTATGTATTTATGTATATATGTATATATACTGTATATATATTGGGTATGGGCATGTATATATATGGGTGTATGTGTCGGTATATATGGGTGTTGTGTGTATGTGGATATACATATTTACATAAATTACATAAATAAATAAAAATCAGTTATGGTAGAGTTTGAACAGGACATTGATCCTTATCAAAACTTTCTTGATAGTATTCACAGACCAACAGTTTAACTCACAAATGACACATGATTAAGGTATATCTACCATTCATTTCAATAGTAGAAGCTTATATGCAAATTTCCAGAACGTTAAAGAATATTTAGGGAATTTTTAAAATCCTTTTAACATTATTTGTCATCTCTGTAACTTGGATTGGTTTAGGTGATGATTTCACGTTGTTAGGGTATCATTTTCATTGTGTCAATCGGAAGAATGGGAAGGGTTGAGGAGTGGCTTTGTTTATTGATGAGAATCTGGCATATAAGATCCTTGAAAATCTATCTATAGTTATTGATGAGGTAATGGAATGCATTACCATAGAAGTGAATATACAATGGAAAAAAATATAATAGTGAACTGTTTATATAGGAAACCAGGCAATAATATCGATATATTTATTGGCAGCATGGATAAAATATTAAGTACTACGAAAACATATGTGGAGATTTCAATTTAGATTTACTTCATACCAGTAAGCATTAGAAAACAGATGAATTTATGGAATTGTTATACAGTAGGGGTATATTAATCACTTAACCTAGTAGGACAACGGTTGATTGTGCATCACTTATTGACAACATATTTACATACAATACGGATAGCAGTATTGAAAGTGGATTGTTAATTGCAGAAATTTCAGACCACCAACCGGTGTGTGCTATTCATAAATGTGGTTTCAAGAAGGAGAGAAAGATTACACAGATTAAGTTTAAGAGAAAAAGAAGGGAGGAGGATCTGAATTCATTTAGAAATGAGTTAACAAATGTAGCCTTGAGTAGCATAATGAAAATGATATGAATATTGCTTTTAATGCATTTTTAGACAACTACAAGAAACTATATAGTAAAAAAAATTGCCTGATAATAAAATATAAATACAGAAATAATTAAAGCTGCAAGCAGCATTGGACGGGTCCTCGCTCGCAGGTCCCTCATGCCCGTTTGACCTCCAATTTGAGGGTTTCATCCTTTTTTATCACTTTTTGAACTGCTGAAAATTAGACTGAGGTGTGTAGCTGCAGCTCTATCAGAAGCCTCAGTCTTTATAATGGGTGTGTATTACGCACTCAGTGAGACACATGACCAGCTGCTGCCAATCAGTGAGTGAATGACATCATCCAGATTCAAACTGCAGCTAAACAGCACAGCAACCAAATCTCTTGAAACATTTCCTCACCATTGCCACAATTTTGACCAAATCTGTCTACAAATTACATTGAGTGTACTGGAAATTTTGTCAGGAATCCATCCATGTGATTTTCAAAGCTGTAGGACTTTTTGTTTTTTCTGTAGAGGCTGATCTTCCACAGGTTGTCCAGAGCTGCATTGTCACTCCCCATTCATTTGAATGGGGGGAGCTGGGAGGGCTTCTTTGAGGTTCACCAACTTTGAGGGCTTGTCATTCGAAAACCATTTGAGAAACAACAAAATCCTTTGAAATTTTTGATCATCAATGCCTCCTCTGTCATCTGTCCGGGTTTCAAACTGATACCATTTACGGCCTCGGAGGAGATAATTTTTTTCTGGGGAGTAGTAATTTTACTTTGAAAGGCAAATTGCCGGCTTCCTGTTTGAGATAGGTCAGGGGTGTCAGCGCGTGATTTTTGGGTCTTGATGAGACGAAGATTTTGTCGTTGGTTTGATCCCTCTACAACATTCCTTGTTGCCGTGACGACCGTTTTTGTGCTCCATTTTGCACCTCGGTGGCGCTAGAGAGCTGATTTTGGCATTTTTTTGGGTGAATTTTTTCGTTTTCTGAAATTTTGTACACCATAGGGCGTGTGTGTCAGTTTTGGCATGGCTATGAGCCTGTTAAGGGTGTGAAATCACGGTGCGAAGTGGTGATGATCCGGTGAGCTCTAATTTTGAAATCAAAATTGCCGGCTTCCTGTTTGAGATAGGTCAGGGGTGTCAGCGCGTGATTTGTGGGTCTTGATTAGACGATCGTTTGGGCGTTGGTTTGATCACTCTGCGACATTCCTGCTGGCCGTGAGGGCCGTTTTAGTGTGCCTGGGTGGCGCTAGAGAGCTCTTTTTGGCATGTTGGGGGTTAATTTTTTCATTTAATCAAATTTTTCGCCGTTTCGGAGGTGCGTGAGTTTTTGAGCGTGTTTAGTGGGTCAAATTAAGGTTTAAAGAGCGGGTGGGCTTAATAATAATAATAATAAGAAGAAAGAAACGCTACAGGAACAATAGGGTCCTTGCCCTTCGGGCAAGGACCTCTCTAGCTTCAGCTAGAGAGGTCCTTTCCCTTTGGGCGAGGACCCTAAATATTTGGATAAACCATGGATGACGAGGGGAATTCAGAATGCTTGCAAAAAGAAGATATGTTATATAAGCAATTTATTATACAGAGAACAAAAGAAACTGAGCAAAAATAACAAAGTATAGAAATAAACTTATTAAAAATATTAGGGCGAGTAGAAAGACTTATTATGGCAAAATAATAGAGGAAAACACAAATAATATTAAAGGACAATGGTTTGTATTAAACACACTAACTATATCTAAAAAAATAAAATAAATGTGAGTCATCTAGACCACTTTGTTGTGAATGGCAAAGAGATGTATGATAAAAAAAAAAATAAGATAGTGGAGGGATTTAATCAATTTTTGGTTGAAGTTGGGCCAAAGTTGGAGAGGGAAATGAATTATGCTGAGCAGTCTGTTGCTGATGCAGACATTTGTATTGACAGTGTGAGGGATTCAGTGTTTTTTGGGTGCAGTGACACAAAAAGAGGTAATTGAAACTGTTAAGTTATGTAAAAACAAATTCTTAACAGACGAAGATGGTATTGATATGTTTTTAGTTTAAAATACAATAAATTGCATCATAGAACCCCTTACTTACATATTTGAATTGTCTGTCAGAACAGGAGCCTTTCCGGAAAAAACGAAAGTTGCAAAGGTCATTCCACTTTTTAAATCTGGTGATAAACAATCATTTACAAACCAAAGACCGGTCTCTTTGTTGTCACAGTTCTCAAAAATTCTGGAAAAACTCTTAAACATTAAACTGGATGAATTTATAGAGAAATACAACATTTTAATGGAAAGTCAGTATGGATTCAGATCAGGTAGATCCACCTCCCTGGCCTTGATCGAATTGGGAGGAAATATCCACAAGTCTTGATTTAAAGAAATACACACTTGGAGTATTTGTTGACTTGAAGAAGGCATTTGACACCATTGACCACGACATATTACTTAAAAGATGGAGAACTATGGTTTAAGGGGGGTGGCTCTAGACTGGCTGAAGAGCTACATCAGCAACAGAGTTCAGGTCGTTTAAGGTGGGTCACCACAGGTCAAGTTATTTAGACATTACCTGTGGTGTCCCACAGGGGTCAGTTCTGGGCCCTAAGTTGTTTATTTAATATATATCAACGACATATACAAAGTGTCTGATTTACTGAAGTGTTATTGTATTTGCTGATGACACCAATATTTTATGTATCGGAGATAACCCAGCTGTTAAACATGGTCCAGAATGAATTGTGTTAACTTAAAATGCCGGTTTGACAAAAACAAACTATCACTATATAGGAAATAGAAAAATTGATAATATAAATTGAATTGGCAATTGATGATGTATTTATTGAGTGAGTCTATGAAAGTAAGTTCTTGGGTATTCTGGTTGACCATGAGCTCTGCTGGAAACCATACATAAAAAGTTATGTGGTCAAAAATATCAAGGAGTAGTGGAAAAATCAGCAAAACAAAATATTTATTGCCACAAAAATCATTACGCAAACTCTACTGTTCCATGATCCTGCCTACCTCTCTTACTGTGTTGAAGTCTGGGGAAACCAATCTACAAAAGATCTGCACATTACAAAAAAGAGTTATCCGGGTCATAAATCACCCTGGATACAGAGATCACACCAACCCTCTGTTTTTTAAAACCAAAACTGCTAAAATTTTATCACATAGTTAATCTGAAAACAGCTCAAGTTGAATAATGAGTTACCTGGTAATTTATAAAACAATTTCAAAACCAGAGAGGGGGGCTATAATCTAAGGGGGGAACATAATTTCATCTGTCCCGTCATTCACTCAACTCTTAAAAGTATGTGCACTTCTGTTTGTGGAGTCAAACTCTGGAACAGCCTGGATGTCACTTTAAAAATGTGCAATAACATGCAAATATTTAAACTGCACTATAGACAAGTATTATTAAATTCATATAAGTCGTTTTTATGGCCAAATTGTTTTGTTTTAGACCAAAACAATTTGTAGCATAAGAGTAATTGTAGGTATGTGTATCAACACTGATTACTATTAACATATGTAAGTAATAATAGTAAATAACATAAAATGTAGTTAAGAACAGATATACTAGAGACTAAGATGTTGTATGTATACAGTATTGTGAGACGGATGATTATGAATACTGTGGACATGAAATAGTTTGATTATGTATATATTGTATTCGTAATGTGTACGTATGTACGATATGGATGAATAATGTATATATTAATTTTTCTGAAGTGCTTACTTATTTTTAGGATGTTTTTGTTTTTTTTCTTGGTGATTCATAAGAGGAATGGGGTTACTATTACCCATGAATTTATATTGTTTTCATGAATAATTATAGCGGGTATTGATTTATAATTTAGTATTGTATCTGATTTGTTAAAAAGGGGCAGGACTAGATAAGCTATTTGCTTCTTCCTGTTCCTTCTCAAACTGGTTGCTGTGCATGTGTATGCTTAAGTGTTTGATGGATGGGTACAGTTTGGTATACATAATTACTTAGCATTGATTTGGTTGTTGTTTGTTTGTTTGTTTTTTAAAGTTTGAGATTAATCAATAAATGAAATGAAATGAACTTGTACAGAGTTATCTTTACATTGTATAATAGGGACAAGTTTGAAATTCCGAATGTACACAGGTTTGAAAAAAAAAAAAATGACTCGCTACCAAAAGCTTTGCTATCTAGATCACCCAAATAAACTAGAAAATTTGCATTTGCATTTGCAAATGTGTTGAAATGCTGAGCAGAAAATGTGAAATCAAATAGCTAAAAGCAGTCAAACAAAGCTGAACATGTGGAATAAAAATGTTTAAAGTTGTGGAAGAAAGCTAAAAGTGAAGAATATCGTCAAGAATATCGACATATCAACTGCCTGATGGGGGTGAAACTGTCTTCCAGCTTGTGTTACCAGAGTGCTTGAGGGAAGAAGTACTTCAGCAGCTGCATACTCACCATGGCCATCAAGGTATGGAACGCACCACAGAGTTAATCATGCAGAGGTGTTATTGGCCTGGGATGGGAGGGATGATCCGGGGTTGGTGTCACAATTGTGAAAGGTGTAGTGTTGCTATAAGGATACACAGCCACGAGTTCGAGCTCCTATGGGTCACCTGCTAGCGTCCAGACCCAATGAAATACTGGCCATTGATGTCTCCCTTTTAGAGCCTGCAAGGGATGTGAGGGAGCAGGTGTCCTGACAGATGTCTTTTTAAAGTTTACACAGGTTATTCCAACTCGTCACCATTAGCCACAGTTGCATTGTGCTGATCAAGGAGTGGTTCTATAAATTTGGTGTTCCATCTCGACTGCACTAGACCAGGGTTGCAGTTTTGAAAGCATCATGATCCATCAGTTATGTGAGTTTTATGATATTAAGAAATCATGAACAACGCCATACCACCCCCAAGGCAGTGTTTTAATAGGACCCTCCATGACCTGCTGCGCACCCTGCCAGCTGAGCAAAAGAGCCGGTGGCCACAGTATCTCCCACAAGTGTTTTTTTAGTTATAACACAATGCCACACAAACCACAGGTCAGACTCCTTTCTTTTTGATGTTAGGCCGCGAACCTCAGTTGCCGGTTGATTTCTTGTTAGGTAGAGTGGGGAAGTCTGTGACTGGGTCATGGAACACCATCAACCACTGAAAGTTGCTGTGGACAGTGCACGGATGAGGATGAGACTTGGCAGCTGCACAGAGAAAGGAGAGATCTGACCATCAAGCAAAGGAGGACCTTCTAACCGGTTGGCAAACTCGTCTACTCACCGGGGCAGAAACAAAATTCAAGATGTCAGGGGAGCTGAGGTTTTTCAGGTCATCAGGCCCCCAGAATCAGGAAGCGTGGTGTATACAGTAGCTCCCCAACATAAGCCAGCTGAAGTACGGCATGTTCATTGTTCCATGCTCAAAATGGTCCCTGGTTGAACTGTAAATCCTGTTCTTCCCCCCAGTCAGGCCCAGCACCAGTGTAGAGGATGTACAGGAGGAGCATGACCTATGGGTGCTGGTTGGTCCTGCTTTACGACAAGACCCCAATGCCACCCCTCCCATTCCACTTGTAACCAACCCGCTACCTCAACCCCAACCTGAACAAGAGCCAGTTAAGTTACTCCCTGGTACTAGCACCCGGCTCATGGTCAATCCCGTGATAGTAAGACCAAGGGCGTACAACATACCATCACCAACTGGTCAATTATTAACCACCCCTTTTTCAACAGAGATGAATTGTATATTCACACATTAAAAAAAGATAGGGAAATTTAATCTCTAGTCCACATCTAGACAGAATTATGCTCTCTTCTGCCTCATGATTGCAGGCTAGCAGCTGGGGTGTTTATGCCACAAAGTTTTTCTTTTTTATTTCAACAACATACAGACACACCTTCCAGTGGTGCAGTCTGGTTTATTCTAGTGGGTATACTCTGACATACTCTGATGGATGTTTGTCCTCTTGGGGCCTCCATACACTGAAGTTATTTTTGCCACATTTTCCCCTGATTTATGCACCGTCCAACTGAAATCATTTACAAAACAGTGAGTGAGAAAAAACAGAGGGTCAAAGCTGGACTGATGAAGAATGATGAGTTTTGATTCATCAAAACACTCACTCTTCATTTTTTAAGTCTTTGTTTTCACTTAAACAGTGCACATGAGCTATCAAGACACCGTCTGAGTTATAAAATCACACACAGTGACTGATGATCCCTCACTGTCCCTGCGATGCGAGTCTGTCTGCGTCTTTACCCTCACACGGAATTACCCCCCCCCCCCCCCCCCGACCCAACTCTAGCTCCTGTTCACCTAGCAGCCTCAGCTCCTGAGTGGGCTTCCCTTCCCCCCCGTGTGGGTGTGGGTGGTGTTTCTCATTTCTTTTGGTTTAAATTGTTAAATAAAAGTTGATTGTTTTACACTTGAACCGTGGTTCTCACAGCTTGTGAGTAATTTGAACCTGTGAAACCGGAATTTTCACTGGTTTTGTCAAGTAAGAACTGAGTTTAAACTGGTATTTTTAAGTGAAAACTTAGTTGTCACTCATTTTTTTTAAAGCCAATAATTGGGTGATAAGGTTTCTACTGTTGTTATAAAGGGAAAAAAATCTTTCACTGGATTTGTTAAATGATAAATGTGTTTTCACTGCTTTTAATAAGCCACGACTGTGTGTTCAATAGATTTCTGATGCCAAACCTTGGGTTTTCACTGGTGTTGTAAAGTGACAACTGAGTTTCCATCGGTATTTTTTTAAGTGAAAATTGAGTTGGCAATCCTTTTTAAAACCTAAAAATTGGGTGACTAGGTTTTCTCTGTTTTTAAAATTTCATGTCTGGGAATCACTGTTTTTTAACAAGCCACAACTGTGTGTTTAATGGATTTCTAATGCCAACACTGATGAGTTTGCAGTATAGTATAAATTGATTACTGGGTTTTCATCGGAATTATAAAGCCAAAACAGGAATTTCACTGGTTGGAAATGAATGAAAACTCACCTTTCACTGAAAAATACCGGTTGAAATTCATTTTTTACTATTAAAAAACAGTGAAATTCTGATTTTGGTTTCACAATACTGGTGAAAACCCAGTAACATATTTACAGAAAACAGTGAAAACCAAGGATTCGCATTAGAAATCCAATGAATACACAGTTTATTTAAAAGCTGTGAAAACCCACTAAACGAAGCTGAAAACCCAAGGATTGGAATTTAAAAAACAGAGAGAACCTAATCACCCAATTGTTCGCTTTAAAAAATGAGGGACAACTCAGTTTTCAATTTAAAATTACCAGTTGAAACAGTGAAATTCCGGTTTTGTCTTCAAAATACTAGTGAAAACACAGTAATCAATGTACAAATACTGAAAACTCAGTTGGGCATTAAAAATCCATTGAACACACAGTTTTGGTTTATTCAAAAGTAGTGAAAACTCAGTTATCATTTAACAGTCCCGTGAAAACATTTTTTTTCTTTTACCTTATGACAACAGTGATCACCCAACCAGTGAAATTCGGGTTTTTGGCTTCACAATACTGGTGAAATCCCAGTAAAGTCAATGTACAAATACTGCAAACTCAGTTTGGCATTAGAAATCCATTAGAAATTCATTGAGTTTCACCTGAAACTCAGTTTTTACTTTACAACCTAGTCATCACCCAATTACTGTCTTTAAAAAATGAATGACAACTCAGTTTTCACTGAAAAATATCAGTTGATATTTCCCTTTCTACTTTGATAAACCAATTAAATTTCGGTTGTGGATTCACAAAACTGGCGAAAACCCAGTAATCAGTTCACAAAGCCCAGTTTGAGTGACGACTCAGTTTTCACCCAATAATACCAAGTCAAACTCAAATTTTTTCGTCACAAAACCAGTAAAAAAAATCCGGTTTTGTTGTCACAAAACTAGTAATCAATTTACAGAAACAGTGAAAACCCTGTAATCATTTAACAAATTCCGAGAATACAGAGTTATGGCCTTATAACAACAGGTAAAAAAAATCCTAATCATCACCCAATTATTGTCTTTAAAAAACGATTTACAACTCGGTTATCAGTTATTCAGTTAACGTAATCATTTGCTTTAAAAGATGTTTTCAATAAAAAAAAATACCAGTTAAAATCCAGTAATCACTTTAAAAATCCACAGTTTTGGCTTAATGAAACAAGTTAAAGTTTCACACGTCTCAGATTTACAAAACCCAGTTATCAAGTTCACAATGATAAATTTAGTTGTAGCTTAACAAAACAAGAAAACACCCAGTAATCAGTTTACAAAAGCTAGTTCCAACCCAGTCACCATTTTTCAAACCCAGTGAGAACCCAGTTTTGGCTTTGCAATACCAGTAAAAACCTGAATTTGAAATCCGAACAGCATATCTGGTCAAAAATAAGCGCGTACGTTGCTTAGATAACACGATTTTGACATTTTTGTACTCTCAAATGCAGCAACAATTTGGAAATCGTGGCGAATGACAACACTTCTCCATCATTCATGCGCAAATCACTTGGAAAAGATCATTAAGGTCTAAAACCTGAAGTGCCAGTAACATGGTATCAGTCTTATTCAAGAGCAGCTTATCTGGTAAACATTAAGCCTATTTTGCAGAGATAACAGCATTTTGGACCATTCTGGTAAAAAATGCAGCAACATTGTGGAATTGGTCTTGAAAAATAAAGCTTGGCTCAAAAAATTCGACCCTGGGACAAGACCAATAAGACATAAAAACTGAAGTGCCAGGAACATAATGTCAGTATGATTCAAGAACAGCATTTCTCGTAAACAAGTGGCGCAGGTTCGCTGAGATAACATCATTTTTACATTTTGTACTTTCAAATGCAGCAACAATTTGGAAGTGGTTATGAGAGACAACCCTTGCTGGCATTTTCTACTCTCTAATGCAGCAAAAATTATATAATTGGAATCAAGTGTTGAATGACAACACTCTTCTCCAAAAATGCGACAATTACTGGGACCAAGACCAATAAGACATAAAAAACCCCTGAAGTGCCAGGAACGTGATTCATGATTAGAGAACAGCATTTCTTGTCAACAAGAAGCGCAGTTCGCTGAGATAACATCGTTTTGACATTTTTTACTCTCAAATGCAGCAGCAATTTGGAATTGGACATAAAAAAAACCCTGAAGTGCCAGGAACATGATTCATGATTAGAGAACAGCATTTCTTGTGGAATTGGTTATGATAGACACTTGTCTCCAAAAATGCGTACATCACTGGGAAAAGATCAGTAAGGGCCAAAAACTGAAGTGCCAGGAATATGATAACAGTTTTATTCAACAAATGTATTTCTGGTCAAAAATCAGTTTATTTGGCTGAGATAACGCCATTTTGACATTTTGTACTCCCCAATGCAGCAACAATTTGGACTTGGTCTTGAATGACAACACTTGTCGCCAACCATGATGACAACACTTGTCGCCAACCATGCTTTAAATCACTGGGAAAAAGATCATTAAGTTTTAAAAACTGAAGTGCCAGGAATATGATAACAGTATCATTCAACAAATTCAAAAATTATATAATTGGAATCAAGTGTTGTATGACACTCAAAATTTTTTGTAGCAAATGTAGCAAAAAATTATATCATTGCAAAATAAAAAAGTATAGAAATAAACTTATTAAAAATATTAGGGCGAGTAGAAAGACTTATTATGGCAAAATAATAGAGGAAAACACAAATAATATTAAAGGACAATGGTATGTATTAAACACACTAACTAGATCTAAAAAAAAAAATAATAATAATAAATGTGAGTCATCTAGACCACTTTGTTGTGAATGGCAAAGAGATGTATGATAAAAAAAAATAAGATAGTGGAGGGATTTAATCAATTTTTGGTTGAAGTTGGGCCAAAGTTGGAGAGGGAAATGAATTATGCTGAGCAGTCTGTTGCTGATGCAGACATTTGTATTGACAGTGTGAGGGATTCAGTGTTTTTTGGGTGCAGTGACACAAAAAGAGGTAATTGAAACTGTTAAGTTATGTAAAAACAAATTCTTAACAGACGAAGATGGTATTGATATGTTTTTAGTTTAAAATACAATAAATTGCATCATAGAACCCCTTACTTACATATTTGAATTGTCTGTCAGAACAGGAGCCTTTCCGGAAAAAACGAAAGTTGCAAAGGTCATTCCACTTTTTAAATCTGGTGATAAACAATCATTTACAAACCAAAGACCGGTCTCTTTGTTGTCACAGTTCTCAAAAATTCTGGAAAAACTCTTAAACATTAAACTGGATGAATTTATAGAGAAATACAACATTTTAATGGAAAGTCAGTATGGATTCAGATCAGGTAGATCCACCTCCCTGGCCTTGATCGAATTGGGAGGAAATATCCACAAGTCTTGATTTAAAGAAATACACACTTGGAGTATTTGTTGACTTGAAGAAGGCATTTGACACCATTGACCACGACATATTACTTAAAAGATGGAGAACTATGGTTTAAGGGGGGTGGCTCTAGACTGGCTGAAGAGCTACATCAGCAACAGAGTTCAGGTCGTTTAAGGTGGGTCACCACAGGTCAAGTTATTTAGACATTACCTGTGGTGTCCCACAGGGGTCAGTTCTGGGCCCTAAGTTGTTTATTTAATATATATCAACGACATATACAAAGTGTCTGATTTACTGAAGTGTTATTGTATTTGCTGATGACACCAATATTTTATGTATCGGAGATAACCCAGCTGTTAAACATGGTCCAGAATGAATTGTGTTAACTTAAAATGCCGGTTTGACAAAAACAAACTATCACTATATAGGAAATAGAAAAATTGATAATATAAATTGAATTGGCAATTGATGATGTATTTATTGAGTGAGTCTATGAAAGTAAGTTCTTGGGTATTCTGGTTGACCATGAGCTCTGCTGGAAACCATACATAAAAAGTTATGTGGTCAAAAATATCAAGGAGTAGTGGAAAAATCAGCAAAACAAAATATTTATTGCCACAAAAATCATTACGCAAACTCTACTGTTCCATGATCCTGCCTACCTCTCTTACTGTGTTGAAGTCTGGGGAAACCAATCTACAAAAGATCTGCACATTACAAAAAAGAGTTATCCGGGTCATAAATCACCCTGGATACAGAGATCACACCAACCCTCTGTTTTTTAAAACCAAAACTGCTAAAATTTTATCACATAGTTAATCTGAAAACAGCTCAAGTTGAGTAATGAGTTACCTGGTAATTTATAAAACAATTTCAAAACCAGAGAGGGGGGCTATAATCCAAGGGGGGAACATAATTTCATCTGTCCCGTCATTCACTCAACTCTTAAAAGTATGTGCACTTCTGTTTGTGGAGTCAAACTCTGGAACAGCCTGGATGTCACTTTAAAAATGTGCAATAACATGCAAATATTTAAACTGCACTATAGACAAGTATTATTAAATTCATATAAGTCGTTTTTATGGCCAAATTGTTTTGTTTTAGACCAAAACAATTTGTAGCATAAGAGTAATTGTAGGTATGTGTATCAACACTGATTACTATTAACATATGTAAGTAATAATAGTAAATAACATAAAATGTAGTTAAGAACAGATATACTAGAGACTAAGATGTTGTATGTATACAGTATTGTGAGACGGATGATTATGAATACTGTGGACATGAAATAGTTTGATTATGTATATATTGTATTCGTAATGTGTACGTATGTACGATATGGATGAATAATGTATATATTAATTTTTCTGAAGTGCTTACTTATTTTTAGGATGTTTTTGTTTTTTTTCTTGGTGATTCATAAGAGGAATGGGGTTACTATTACCCATGAATTTATATTGTTTTCATGAATAATTATAGCGGGTATTGATTTATAATTTAGTATTGTATCTGATTTGTTAAAAAGGGGCAGGACTAGATAAGCTATTTGCTTCTTCCTGTTCCTTCTCAAACTGGTTGCTGTGCATGTGTATGCTTAAGTGTTTGATGGATGGGTACACATAATTACTTAGCATTGATTTGGTTGTTGTTTGTTTGTTTGTTTTTTAAAGTTTGAGATTAATCAATAAATGAAATGAAATGAACTTGTACAGAGTTATCTTTACATTGTATAATAGGGACAAGTTTGAAATTCCGAATGTACACAGGTTTGAAAAAAAAAAAATGACTCGCTACCAAAAGCTTTGCTATCTAGATCACCCAAATAAACTAGAAAATTTGCATTTGCATTTGCAAATGTGTTGAAATGCTGAGCAGAAAATGTGAAATCAAATAGCTAAAAGCAGTCAAACAAAGCTGAACATGTGGAATAAAAATGTTTAAAGTTGTGGAAGAAAGCTAAAAGTGAAGAATATCGTCAAGAATATCGACATATCAACTGCCTGATGGGGGTGAAACTGTCTTCCAGCTTGTGTTACCAGAGTGCTTGAGGGAAGAAGTACTTCAGCAGCTGCATACTCACCATGGCCATCAAGGTATGGAACGCACCACAGAGTTAATCATGCAGAGGTGTTATTGGCCTGGGATGGGAGGGATGATCCGGGGTTGGTGTCACAATTGTGAAAGGTGTAGTGTTGCTATAAGGATACACAGCCACGAGTTCGAGCTCCTATGGGTCACCTGCTAGCGTCCAGACCCAATGAAATACTGGCCATTGATGTCTCCCTTTTAGAGCCTGCAAGGGATGTGAGGGAGCAGGTGTCCTGACAGATGTCTTTTTAAAGTTTACACAGGTTATTCCAACTCGTCACCATTAGCCACAGTTGCATTGTGCTGATCAAGGAGTGGTTCTATAAATTTGGTGTTCCATCTCGACTGCACTAGACCAGGGTTGCAGTTTTGAAAGCATCATGATCCATCAGTTATGTGAGTTTTATGATATTAAGAAATCATGAACAACGCCATACCACCCCCAAGGCAGTGTTTTAATAGGACCCTCCATGACCTGCTGCGCACCCTGCCAGCTGAGCAAAAGAGCCGGTGGCCACAGTATCTCCCACAAGTGTTTTTTTAGTTATAACACAATGCCACACAAACCACAGGTCAGACTCCTTTCTTTTTGATGTTAGGCCGCGAACCTCAGTTGCCGGTTGATTTCTTGTTAGGTAGAGTGGGGAAGTCTGTGACTGGGTCATGGAACACCATCAACCACTGAAAGTTGCTGTGGACAGTGCACGGAAGAGGATGAGACTTGGCAGCTGCACAGAGAAAGGAGAGATCTGACCATCAAGCAAAGGAGGACCTTCTAACCGGTTGGCAAACTCGTCTACTCACCGGGGCAGAAACAAAATTCAAGATGTCAGGGGAGCTGAGGTTTTTCAGGTCATCAGGCCCCCAGAATCAGGAAGCGTGGTGTATACAGTAGCTCCCCAACATAAGCCAGCTGAAGTACGGCATGTTCATTGTTCCATGCTCAAAATGGTCCCTGGTTGAACTGTAAATCCTGTTCTTCCCCCCAGTCAGGCCCAGCACCAGTGTAGAGGATGTACAGGAGGAGCATGACCTATGGGTGCTGGTTGGTCCTGCTGTACGACAAGACCCCAATGCCACCCCTCCCATTCCACTTGTAACCAACCCGCTACCTCAACCCCAACCTGAACAAGAGCCAGTTAAGTTACTCCCTGGTACTAGCACCCGGCTCATGGTCAATCCCGTGATAGTAAGACCAAGGGCGTACAACATACCATCACCAACTGGTCAATTATTAACCACCCCTTTTTCAACAGAGATGAATTGTATATTCACTTAACACATTAAAAAAAGATAGGGAAATTTAATCTCTAGTCCACATCTAGACAGAATTATGCTCTCTTCTGCCTCATGATTGCAGGCTAGCAGCTGGGGTGTTTATGCCACAAAGTTTTTCTTTTTTATTTCAACAACATACAGACACACCTTCCAGTGGTGCAGTCTGGTTTATTCTAGTGGGTATACTCTGACATACTCTGATGGATGTTTGTCCTCTTGGGGCCTCCATACACTGAAGTTATTTTTGCCACATTTTCCCCTGATTTATGCACCGTCCAACTGAAATCATTTACAAAACAGTGAGTGAGAAAAAACAGAGGGTCAAAGCTGGACTGATGAAGAATGATGAGTTTTGATTCATCAAAACACTCACTCTTCATTTTTTAAGTCTTTGTTTTCACTTAAACAGTGCACATGAGCTATCAAGACACCGTCTGAGTTATAAAATCACACACAGTGACTGATGATCCCTCACTGTCCCTGCGATGCGAGTCTGTCTGCGTCTTTACCCTCACACGGAATTACCCCCCCCCCCCCCCCCCCGACCCAACTCTAGCTCCTGTTCACCTAGCAGCCTCAGCTCCTGAGTGGGCTTCCCTTCCCCCCCGTGTGGGTGTGGGTGGTGTTTCTCATTTCTTTTGGTTTAAATTGTTAAATAAAAGTTGATTGTTTTACACTTGAACCGTGGTTCTCACAGCTTGTGAGTAATTTGAACCTGTGAAACCGGAATTTTCACTGGTTTTGTCAAGTAAGAACTGAGTTTAAACTGGTATTTTTAAGTGAAAACTTAGTTGTCACTCATTTTTTTTAAAGCCAATAATTGGGTGATAAGGTTTCTACTGTTGTTATAAAGGGAAAAAAATCTTTCACTGGATTTGTTAAATGATAAATGTGTTTTCACTGCTTTTAATAAGCCACGACTGTGTGTTCAATAGATTTCTGATGCCAAACCTTGGGTTTTCACTGGTGTTGTAAAGTGACAACTGAGTTTCCATCGGTATTTTTTTAAGTGAAAATTGAGTTGGCAATCCTTTTTAAAACCTAAAAATTGGGTGACTAGGTTTTCTCTGTTTTTAAAATTTCATGTCTGGGAATCACTGTTTTTTAACAAGCCACAACTGTGTGTTTAATGGATTTCTAATGCCAACACTGATGAGTTTGCAGTATAGTATAAATTGATTACTGGGTTTTCATCGGAATTATAAAGCCAAAACAGGAATTTCACTGGTTGGAAATGAATGAAAACTCACCTTTCACTGAAAAATACCGGTTGAAATTCATTTTTTACTATTAAAAAACAGTGAAATTCTGATTTTGGTTTCACAATACTGGTGAAAACCCAGTAACATATTTACAGAAAACAGTGAAAACCAAGGATTCGCATTAGAAATCCAATGAATACACAGTTTATTTAAAAGCTGTGAAAACCCACTAAACGAAGCTGAAAACCCAAGGATTGGAATTTAAAAAACAGAGAGAACCTAATCACCCAATTGTTCGCTTTAAAAAATGAGGGACAACTCAGTTTTCAATTTAAAATTACCAGTTGAAACAGTGAAATTCCGGTTTTGTCTTCAAAATACTAGTGAAAACACAGTAATCAATGTACAAATACTGAAAACTCAGTTGGGCATTAAAAATCCATTGAACACACAGTTTTGGTTTATTCAAAAGTAGTGAAAACTCAGTTATCATTTAACAGTCCCGTGAAAACATTTTTTTTCTTTTACCTTATGACAACAGTGATCACCCAACCAGTGAAATTCGGGTTTTTGGCTTCACAATACTGGTGAAATCCCAGTAAAGTCAATGTACAAATACTGCAAACTCAGTTTGGCATTAGAAATCCATTAGAAATTCATTGAGTTTCACCTGAAACTCAGTTTTTACTTTACAACCTAGTCATCACCCAATTACTGTCTTTAAAAAATGAATGACAACTCAGTTTTCACTGAAAAATATCAGTTGATATTTCCCTTTCTACTTTGATAAACCAATTAAATTTCGGTTGTGGATTCACAAAACTGGCGAAAACCCAGTAATCAGTTCACAAAGCCCAGTTTGAGTGACGACTCAGTTTTCACCCAATAATACCAAGTCAAACTCAAATTTTTTCGTCACAAAACCAGTAAAAAAAATCCGGTTTTGTTGTCACAAAACTAGTAATCAATTTACAGAAACAGTGAAAACCCTGTAATCATTTAACAAATTCCGAGAATACAGAGTTATGGCCTTATAACAACAGGTAAAAAAAATCCTAATCATCACCCAATTATTGTCTTTAAAAAACGATTTACAACTCGGTTATCAGTTATTCAGTTAACGTAATCATTTGCTTTAAAAGATGTTTTCAATAAAAAAAAATACCAGTTAAAATCCAGTAATCACTTTAAAAATCCACAGTTTTGGCTTAATGAAACAAGTTAAAGTTTCACACGTCTCAGATTTACAAAACCCAGTTATCAAGTTCACAATGATAAATTTAGTTGTAGCTTAACAAAACAAGAAAACACCCAGTAATCAGTTTACAAAAGCTAGTTCCAACCCAGTCACCATTTTTCAAACCCAGTGAGAACCCAGTTTTGGCTTTGCAATACCAGTAAAAACCTGAATTTGAAATCCGAACAGCATATCTGGTCAAAAATAAGCGCGTACGTTGCTTAGATAACACGATTTTGACATTTTTGTACTCTCAAATGCAGCAACAATTTGGAAATCGTGGCGAATGACAACACTTCTC
This sequence comes from Cetoscarus ocellatus, assembly GCA_037902135.1. Taxonomy (NCBI): domain Eukaryota; kingdom Metazoa; phylum Chordata; class Actinopteri; order Labriformes; family Labridae; genus Cetoscarus; species Cetoscarus ocellatus. The sequence continues at coordinate 103,055 of JBAMNC010002107.1, read as the reverse complement.
CATCATTCATGCGCAAATCACTTGGAAAAGATCATTAAGGTCTAAAACCTGAAGTGCCAGTAACATGGTATCAGTCTTATTCAAGAGCAGCTTATCTGGTAAACATTAAGCCTATTTTGCAGAGATAACAGCATTTTGGACCATTCTGGTAAAAAATGCAGCAACATTGTGGAATTGGTCTTGAAAAATAAAGCTTGGCTCAAAAAATTCGACCCTGGGACAAGACCAATAAGACATAAAAACTGAAGTGCCAGGAACATAATGTCAGTATGATTCAAGAACAGCATTTCTCGTAAACAAGTGGCGCAGGTTCGCTGAGATAACATCATTTTTACATTTTGTACTTTCAAATGCAGCAACAATTTGGAAGTGGTTATGAGAGACAACCCTTGCTGGCATTTTCTACTCTCTAATGCAGCAAAAATTATATAATTGGAATCAAGTGTTGAATGACAACACTCTTCTCCAAAAATGCGACAATTACTGGGACCAAGACCAATAAGACATAAAAAACCCCTGAAGTGCCAGGAACGTGATTCATGATTAGAGAACAGCATTTCTTGTCAACAAGAAGCGCAGTTCGCTGAGATAACATCGTTTTGACATTTTTTACTCTCAAATGCAGCAGCAATTTGGAATTGGACATAAAAAAAACCCTGAAGTGCCAGGAACATGATTCATGATTAGAGAACAGCATTTCTTGTGGAATTGGTTATGATAGACACTTGTCTCCAAAAATGCGTAAATCACTGGGAAAAGATCAGTAAGGGCCAAAAACTGAAGTGCCAGGAATATGAAAACAGTTTTATTCAACAAATGTATTTCTGGTCAAAAATCAGTTTATTTGGCTGAGATGACACCATTTTGACATTTTGTACTCCCCAATGCAGCAACAATTTCGACTTGGTCTTGAATGACAACACTTGTCGCCAACCATGCATTAAAATCACTGGGAAAAAGATCATTAAGTTTTAAAAACTGAAGTGCCAGGAATATGATAACAGTATCATTCAACAAATGTATTTCTGGTCAAAAATTATATAATTGGAATCAAGTGTTGAATGACAGCACGCTTCTACAAAAATGCGACAATTACTGGGACCAAGACCAATAAGACATAAAATAACTGAAGTGCCAGGAACATGATGTCAGTATGATTCAAGAACAGCATTTCTCGTAAACAAGAAGGGCAGTTCGCTGAGATAACATCATTTTGACATTTTGTACTCTCAAATGCAGCAGCAATTTGGAATTGGACATAAAAAAAAAACCCTGAAGTGCCAGGAACATGATTCATGATTAGAGAACAGCATTTCTTGTGGAATAGGTTATGATTGACACTTGTCTCCAAAAATGCGTAAATCACTGGGAAAAGATCAGTAAGGGCCAAAAACTGAAGTGCCAGGAATATGATAACAGTTTTATTCAACAAATGTATTTCTGGTCAAAAATCAGTTTATTTGGCTGAGATGACACCATTTTGACATTTTGTACTCCCCAATGCAGCAACAATTTCGACTTGGTCTTGAATGACAACACTTGTCGCCAACCATGATGACAACACTTGTCGCCAACCATGCATTAAAATCACTGGGAAAAAGATCATTAAGTTTTAAAAACTGAAGTGCCAGGAATATGATAACAGTATCATTCAACAAATGTATTTCTGGTCAAAAATTATATAATTGGAATCAAGTGTTGAATGACAACACTCTTCTACAAAAATGACATTTTTTACTCTCAAATGCAGCAGCAATTTGGAATTGGTTATGAGAGACAGCACTTGCTGGCATTTTCTACTCTCTAATGTAGCAAAAATTATATCATTGGAATCAAGTGTTGAATGACAACACTCTTCTAGAAAAATGCGACAATTACTGGGACCAAGACCAATAAGACATAAAAAAAAAACCTGAAGTACCAGGAACATGATTCATTATTAGAGAACAGCATTTCTTGTCAACAAGAAGCGCAGTTCGCTGAGATAACATCATTTTTACATTTTGTACTTTCAAATGCAGCAACAATTTGGAAGTGGTTATGAGAGACAACACTTGCTGGCATTTTCTACTCTCTAATGCAGCAAAAATTATATCATTGGAATCAAGTGTTGATTCCAATGATATAAAAATGCGACACAAAAATGCGACAATTACTGGGACCCAGACCAATAAGACATAAAATAACTGAAGTGCCAGGAACATGATGTCAGTATGATTCAAGAACAGCATTTCTCGTAAACAAGAAGCGCAGTTCGCTGAGATAGCATCGTTTTTACATTTTGTACTTTCAAATGCAGCAACAATTTGGAAGTGGTTATGAGAGACAACACTTGCTGGCATTTTCTACTCTCTAATGCAGCAAAAATTATATCATTGGAATCAAGTGTTGATTCCAATGATATAAAAATGCGACACAAAAATGCGACAATTACTGGGACCAAGACCAATAAGACATAAAAAAAAAACTGAAGTGCCAGGAACATAATGTCAGTATGATTCAAGAACAGCATTTCTCGTAAACAAGAAGCGCAGTTCGCTGAGATAACATCATTTTTACATTTTGTACTTTCAAATGCAGCAACAATTTGGAAGTGGTTATGAGAGACAACACTTGCTGGCATTTTCTACTCTCTAATGCAACAAAAATTATCGAAAATTATATAATTGGAATAAAGTGTTGAATGACAACACTCTTCTACAAAAATGCGACAATTACTGGGACCAAGACCAATAAGACATAAAAACTAAAGTGCAAGGAACAGAAAATCAGATTAATTCAATGAAAGCATTGCTAGTCAAAATAAGCGTATTTCGCTGAAGTAAATCCATTTTGACATTTTTGGAATCTCAAATTCTGCAAAAATTTGGAGACAAGTATTGACGTACACCACTCTTCCACAAAAATGCGATAATTACTAGGACGAGACCAATAGGACATAAAAAACCCTGAAATGCCAGGAACATGATTCATGATTCAAGAACAGCATTTCTGGTCAACAATAAGCGTATTTCGCAGAGATAGCATCGTTTTGACATGTTGTACTTTCAAATGCAGCAACAATGCTGAATTGGTTATGAGACAACACTTGTCTCCAAAAATGCGTAAATCACTGGGAAAAGATCAGTAAGGGCCAAAAACTGAAGTGCCAGGACATGATATCAGATTTAATTAAGATTGCTAATAAACAATATAGTCCAGTGGCTTAGAGAAAGGATTGTGCAACTCTGGATTAAAGCGCCTTTTTTGCATGATGATTCCTTCGGGTCAGTTATTGAATTTTAGCATAGGAGCCCTTGGCAAATATGTATTTTGAACATCAAATTGCAAGACTATCAATATCAATGAAATATGTCAAAATCAACCTTGTATTTTTTCAAACTAAATACATCATTAAATGATCAAATTACTTCCAAATGTGATAAAGTTGACTTACTTTGAAATTGTTAAAAGTCACATAACATATAAAGCATTATCAGTAACACCATTAGGTGAAGAATGAAGAATAAAAATGAATGTACATCATGGTGTGAGAACTTGTTATAGAGCTCTGTATTCTGTCTGTCAAAAACTGTGCGGAAGGTGTGTTGAAAGCTCGCCAGGTCCAATCTGGTCTATTCTCGGCGCAAGTGTAATTTGGCTGACCGACGCGCAGTGCGCACACATCACCAAAACCTCACAGGCAGGTATCCAGAGTGTCAGGCACATTTCAATGCACAATCACAGCAACCACTATTTAATGTAACCGTCTGAACCAGCACATTAATATTCATATACATACAATTGTATCTATTTTAATTGTCCCGTCACATCTGATGTCAGATCAAAGACGTGTGTCATCATGGAAACTCTGCGATGTCCTCCGCTGAGCTCATCCTGAGGCTGATGGCCACCATGTGCCTTCTTTGATCTAACAGAAGGCACCTCAAAAATGTTTTTGCATCGCCAGCCTGCAGTCTTTTCCCGACACTGCTGTGCGTCAGAGGGGGCAGCGATACGCCTTTGCTGCGTATAATCTGCCGAAACCAAAGACGAAGCGCGTCAGGATGAATGAATCATGTGTTGACCCAGGCCACCTTGCCACTACATTTGTCAAACCATGTTTGGGGAACAAATAATTTCTAAACTGATCATAGGCACATTTTTTTCATTTTCACTAGAAGCTCTTATAGCAACGTTGCCCCGATCGCATTTGAGAAACCGGACATTGCTGCAAATTGCCTTTTTTAATGTTGGCCTGTTCACTCACATTGTAAGGATCCCTGGTCATGTTTTATAAAGCCATCCAAAACGGCTGGCATTATTGTGCTGAGGGATGGCTGCCATATTCCAGACCCAAGAACAGAATTTAACTGTATTATGGGGGGTTTAGACAGAAAATCTAACATTATAAATTGTTCACCATATCAAACACATACCTGTCGGCTAATTCCCGCTGGAAGGAGCCGGTTCCCACAAATCCCAGAGTGGTCTGCACCTGGTATACACACCGGAATGGCGCGGTTCCAGCGTGTGGTTTTGTTTAAGACTGGGACCGGTTCAGCGCATTGATCCGAGAGCATTGCTCTGTGGAATCTCAATCAGTTTATTAGCCAGTTATCATTATGAGCCAGGAAATCTTCGTGGTCCCTAAAAACTCTCTCCAGCCTGATTCACAGTCTATGTGATCTTCCAGCAGTGCCAGCGCATCCATTGTGCAGCATTACGCGAGTGTCACGGCATTATTTATATGCTTACTCAGCAATTAGACTGTTTGTTACACACTTGTCACAACTAATACTGATTAGTATTAGCTGTGTTATCCACCGCTCTATATCATTTGAAGATGAAGTATGATACATGAACATTGCGTAAGTGAACACATCTATAACACTGCAGACTCGGGTGTTTATGATTAGGCGGGTCTATAATCTGATATGTGATGACATTAAATGTATGAGATGAATCTGGCTTCACTTCCCTCACCATCCGTGCCGCCAGTTTCCCACATCTCCAAAATGTTCGTACATCAAAGTTGACTTATTGATGCGCACATTGTCCCGCCAAGTTTATTTTCATAATTCACAACCTTTCCGTAGGAAGTGACTTATGCAAGCCCCGTTTTGTGCGTAAGCCTTATAAATGAGGCAGCACATCAGTTTTCTCCTGGGAGAAGTTTGGCCGTCTGGAGATGCTGCTGTCTTCCTCCGTGATGAGTTGAAATTGGCACTGCGCCTCACCCGCAGCGCATTTAAAGGCAAGAAGAGGCGTTCATTTGATTGGTGAAGATTACGCTGTGTTAAACCCACTCACGCTTTCTCTCCTCCCTCTCTGCCACGTGCACCGGTGGGAGGGACGGAGGCGTGGGTGCGCCTCGCTGCGCTGTGCACAAAAATTGCAAAATGCCCTGAACACACCCCGTTGGCGAGGCGCAGGCGAGGCGCAGGTCAGATGCGTCACCTGGTCTACGAAATTAGAGCCCTTGGTGTCTCTATTACTGGCAGGATAAGTGACAAAAACATCAATCACAGGTCTTGATGAAATTAGTTTATTAACACTACACCAAGATATTTAATGGGATTTATCAGACGGAAATAACAGTTTTCAGGACAAGGAAAGTCTTATGTTTTTGTGAATTTAGGCTATTGCAATATTGAGGAAAATTCATGATGATGGCGACTTTTAACAGCTCTATATAAAAAAACAGACACATAATTTACAGTGAAGGTTCATACAGACGTGTTCCTGAGCTTTTTATAATTAACAGATCGCTGATGATCCACTGCTGTCCATCTCATCCGTGCACATTTGCGCACCGTGGGTTTCTGTGAGACAGCGTCAGTCTCGACAGTATGTCACCCAGTTCTTCCATAGGCAAGGTGGGTCTGTTCGTGGTTCATGTGATGGAAAGTTCTGGAACATGAGCCTGTTGTGTATTCCTAACATTGTCCATAGTTTATGAACTTGCTAATAAGTGATTATTAGCTCATAATTTCTGAAGAAAACTCTGGACATTTCACTGTTGTTTTAGTTAATAATCAATGCAAGCAAACGTTTAGCAAGCTGCTATGCCCATAGTCAATCATCACCTCCCACAGACACGTCAAGAGGAGCAGCAGCTGCAGCAGCTGTCTGTCAGTCCCCCCCTGCCCCACCTGAACAAGCCCAGGTACCCCATGAGGAAAGGAGGTGAGCAAAGTTGTGTGTTAAATTAATTATGGAGAATCAAAAAAGAGAATAAAAAACCGTTCTGAAATTTAAAAAAAAAAGCCTATAGTCTATATTTATTGCTCAATGATTTTAATGATTTAAAAAGTATGATCTATCTGTGAAATATAGGGCTCTAATTTCGTAGACCAGGCGCAGGCGGGGCGCACCTGCCCTGCGCCGCGCCTGCGCCGCGCCAACAGGGTGTGTCCAGGGCATTTTGCAAGTTTCGTGCACAGTGCAGTCTGGCGCAGGGAGGCGCACCCACGCCTCCGTCCCTCCTACCGGCGCACGTAGCAGAGAGGGAGGAGAGGAGGCATGAGTGGGTTTAACACAGCAGAGTGTGCTCTTCACCAATCAAATGAATGCCTCTCTTCGCCTTTAAATGCGCTGCGAGCAAGGCGCAGTGACAATTTCACCTTGGTGGCGAAGAAGGTCAGAGCCGCTGTCACTTTTGCAGCAACTGGGAGAGTGCAGAGGCCACCGAGCCGCCCATAGGAGGCCATGATGCGCATCACCGTATGGACCACCTCGCGGGACAGATGTAATCTGTTCCTTTGCCATAAAGAAGAGCACAAAATTAAGTGATAATTACATTTAAACACAGCAGCAGGCTAATCCATTCATCATGCTTGTGATCCACCTGCATTACTGGTCTGTCATCGCTAAATAGCAGAACCTTAGGTGAAATATTCCCTGGATATCTCCTCCTCATCCTCCTTGCAATAATATACTCCATCTTTTTAGATCACATTAAGAATAAAGATTAAAACAGAGAAATATGGGCAATCAGAGGTAAATCCTTAAGACACCGAGTGACTTACATTTATTCAGCGAGCGTCTCTCTCTTTTTTCTTTTCTTTTGAATTTCATGAGATGAGAGAAGCCGGATACTTCCTATCAGATGATGTGGCTGCAAATGCAACCACAAGGTTGGCTTGAGAGATGTGAACTCGTCAGTTATGACAAACGTCTCTGATCTGACATCAGATGTGACAGGACAATTAATATAGATACAAATGTATATGCTGGTTCAGACGGTTACGTTAAATCGTGGTTGCTGTGATTGTTTATTGCATTGAAATGTGCCTGACACTGTGGACACCTGCCTGTGCGGTTTTGGTGACGTGTGCGCACTGTGCGCCTGTCAGCCAAATTACCACTGCCCTGGGTGCTCCTCGTCTGCGCCGAGAAAAGACCAGGTTGGAGCTGGCGAGCTTTCAGCGCACCTTCCGTACAGTTTTTTGGCACGAATTGTCACTGCGCCAAGCTGAATCTTTCAACACCTCCCCCTGGTGTGCCGTCACACCCATCTCGGCACAGCCGGTCTACCAAATTGCCAGGCTGCGCCACCCTGCACCACCCTGAGTTGCGCCAGGAAATTAGACCCCATAATATTTGGAGGAACAGAGAACATCTGTAGTTCATGCAGACTGGGTGACTGCTCTCAATCCAATTAGAGAAATGTTTACATTTTCTGGAAATCAGAAGATTAAATAGTAACAACCACATAGCCTCATATATTTATTTTTTCACCACAAATCTCATGGCATAACCTGTGAGCCTACAGTTTTGGAGATAAATTAAACCTGCATGTGGGGCTACATGCTCAAATTACAATATATCATAAAACGTAATTGGCCATTTTGTTTTTGATGATGTTTTCTCCACAGATTATAATTGCATTTAATTTTAATTGAAGAGGTTATTGGTAAAGAACCCCTTCTGTAAGGAGATCAATGTTTTTTGAAAAGGGCACGTTGCTGATTTATTTTGGAAGTGATGGTTTTATTTTGAAGGGAGGGTTTGCTTGCTGCCAGCTTTAAGACTGGATGTAGGAAATGTGTCAAACAGGTGAATGTCATTGTACACGGGTGACGGAGCGTCTGTCATGTACTCTCGCCTTTAGCACCCAGCTAGTGAGGGAACAAGGTACGAATGGGATATAATTGTGATGTGTTGGGTTGGTGTTGCGTGTACCTTTCCGGTCGGGTGATATGAAATGATGTTTGGGTATTGTTGCCATGTCTGTGTTTGCTCAGGGGTGTCTGCATGCATGCTGGTGGCCCTGTGTGCGCGCATGCATGGGGATGTCCAAACTTTTTGAAAGCCTCGCTAAGGAGGTGTCATTATTTCTATCACGGTGCCATTAGGTTGATACTAGGGCTTCATTGCTTTAAATAAAAATATGTGTAATGGTTTTCAATGCCTCTCTATTTCATGAATTTGTCAGAATATTTGTGCATTTTGGGGGTCATGCAGTAGATCTTTTATCTTGTTAATATTATGGTACAAATAATACAACAAATTGTGTATATTGTCATTTTGTTCCTTTTTTTCAGCTCTTAAGGTGTGTTTGTCCAAAATTGCTCCTATTATAATGAAGAAATAAAAACTTGAAGACAAACTATCAGTATAAGGAGTCCTCCGTTGCTCTAGCTGGGTTGGCTACAGTTATATCGTATTAAAGTTTTGTATTTTCTGGTAATTATTCTAAAGAGACCTTTATCCTCAAGTATTTAAAGAAAGAGATGGGTTTTTGGAATATAAAGATTTGGTCTTGCAGCAAATAATTAAATCTAAATGAATTTCATTGTATTTTCAGTGCTTCCCCTACCAAGTAAGTGTCATGTTCTTTTTTTTCACAGGTATAGGAATGATAGTCAAATACATTTTTTTTGTAAAACAGTATCAAAATTTTCCGCCCGCCTTACGGACGGCTATGGGGGACCCAGTAAGATTTCTTTTCATGGGGCCCGAAATCCCCTGGCAGCACCCTTGGGCTGAAGGAGGGGGAGATGTCAGCTGTCTGCGTCTGAGATGTTAGCCTTCATATGTTAATGATCGTTAAAGTTTTTGTTGGTTTAGAAAAATGAGTATGTTACATCTGATTGAAAGCTCTCGTTTTTGCCTCAACGAGTAAATAAATGCTATAAAGCAATTTAAAATGTAGTTTCTACTTGGGTGGGGGGTCCTTCGGGTTATAGATCAAAAACATGCAGGGGGTCCCGGACCCCAAAAAGGTTGAGAACCACTGCACTAAAACATGTAATGTGAAGCCTAATTCGTTTGAAAAAATACCCTTTTCCACATGTCCATAGGTCTGGGCCTATATGCTGCACTGCAATAATATCCATTTCAATGTGCAGGCATCTTGTAAATGATAAGTGTTCATTCCTCTAGTAGAAATCAGAGAATCTGAGGCCCTTTCAAAGCATGCACTACAAAACTGAAATTTTCCAAGCATAATCTGGAGGAGCTTTATGTGCAAATGCAAACACCAAGCAGGCTGTGGTGAGCAGGGACGTGCAAAGACGTTAGGAGGGGCAGGTGCTCAAAGTTAAAAAGGGGGGCACATGGAGCACAAATTTGAAACGCCATACAGAAAGTACACACCTTACAATATAACCGGTTGAATTGTAGGAACCCATATTCATAAAGAATGTAACAGAATCACAATGTACCATATCATTGCCCAATGATATGGTACGTCACAGGGCTGCCAACTTTTCAAAAAACCCTGGAGTGAGATTTTGCGGAGCCAACCAAAATGTTGCCGCATACAAGGCAGGACAACATTCGACACAAAATGTCTCTAAGTGCTATATAGTATTGTTTAGTCATACTATATAGCACTTAGAAGTAACAAAATGGTGCAAGTGCAATTAACTCAGGTACAGGTAAAAAATAAAATAAAATAAATGCTAATTTTTTTGCTGTGTTGTCTGATAGTTCCTCAAATGTCCTAAATAGTGATATTAAACAATAACTGTAATCATGTCATTGCTTGATATAAGTCTATATCCTACCTGTCTACAGGTCTGTTTATGCATAACCAGCAATTCCAAAACCAGTATTTTGTTCACCAAAAACACCGATCTGATACCACTACAGCAGCTTTACAAGAACTGAAAGCTCAATACAAGTTCCAGGAACGAGAAGAAATACTTTAATGAATAACCAAACTAAATCAAACTATACTTCATGTTTTTTTATTAGTGTTTTTTTTTTAATCAAACTGTCAACAAGCAGCAACAAAACAAAATCTGAATATGTCACAAAACTTAAAGATGCACAAACTTTTAACACAATTAACCCCTTAAAGCCTGTTGTATCATATTTGATACATTCTTTTATGATACCTTTATCTAATCAATATGATCAACAAATTACTTTAAAAAATCTGAATACAATGAGATAAATGACAAAAATGTCCTCAAGTGGATTATCAGTTGCCAACAACATCTAATGTATCAAATGAGATACAAAAAATATATATATGTTAAATTTCATGGAAATTTTGATTTTGTTGGATTGAAGTAGAAAGTGAAATAAACATTTCTGCTCCAAAAAATAGAATGTTCTTGCGACTATTCGTGCATTCAGGCTTTAAAGAGTGAAATTATGAAGTGCAATTGGATATGCACAATTAGCCTAGATTTAATTTTCCTTTAGTATGAAAAATGAATTGGCATCAATGTGTAGGCTACAAGTCCACAACACTATGAACTATCCAGTATAAAAGCATCTGACTTGAAAATGAATGTAAACAGTGGTGATTCTAATTGGAGGACAATAAGGAGTGGAAATTAACAATCAGAATGTAATTAGAAACTGGATCTTAGTTAACATCTAAGTCAAAGTTATCACTACTTTATTTTTAAATCAATAAATCTATAATAGAACATCAAACTCAAAGTAATTATAGCTGATATAAATGAATTTTTAAGTCTGAACAGGAATATCTCAGTAGTGTAATATTTGTGTGTATTCTGGTTTATTTTAGTGGGTATACTCTGACATACTCTGATGGATGTTTGTCCTCTTAGGGCCCCAAAACACTGAAGACATTTTTGCTACATTTTCACCTGATTTATACCCCTTCCACTGAAAACAGCTCTGCGACCCACTTCTGGGCCTCCACCCGCAGGTTGAGAACCGCTGCACTAGTAGACTGTATTTGAAGCTTGATCCTTCAAAGATTGTTTTTATATCATGGACAATAAGTGATGCAGGATACCTCAGGATGAATTTATCATTAAGAAAACAGTGAGTGAGTGAAACAGAGGGCCAGAGCTGGACTGGACTGATGAAGAATGTTGAGCTTAGATTCATCAAGGCTGACTCGTCATTTTAAAGTCTGTGTTCACTTTAACTGTGCACATGAGCTATCAAGACACCATATGAATTATAAAGTCACACAAAGTAACTGATGATCCCTCACTGCCCCTGTGATGCGTGCCGTAAAAAGCATCCCCCCCCCCCCCAATTTTTTTTCTGTTGCACTCAGCATCAGATGCTTTTCACAGTATGCATATGAGAGTAGTATCGGAAACCAGAGTCCTTTTCATGCTTATGACAGCTTCACAATCAGAGTCATGCTGGGGGTACACATCACAGGAAATGGCAAACAAGGCCCACCGTGATATGCCCCCCACCTGCACAAAATTGTTCTTTCATCCCAACATCAAGAACTTTTAACAGCGTATAAGTGTGATAGGTCTGACAACAGAACACTCAGTGGTGGATCAGGATTTATTTATTGTTTTTCATCATGAGCAGCAACAATAAAAACATTCAGTATCTTAAAAACAAGAGTATTTGAGACAGGTCCTTTAATTATGAGAACCACATAGAGGTTATGAGGTGTATATCACTTCATTTTACTTTATTGGCATATAGTACTAAACCCCAGGGAGTCCCCCAAGTGATTCCAGAAAGATCTGATGTGGATTTTCAAAATTAAAGCCTTCTGAAATGTGAGATTTTTGATTATATTTACGTATGATTTCAAATTTACTTTAAAAGAAAACTACCTGTTTCCACCGACTCATGTCACTTTGAAATCTGAGATTTTTGATAATATTTATCTTTGTTTTGAGATTAACTTTAAAAGAAAACTGCCTGTTTCCACAGACTCGTGTCACTTCAGACTGATAGTACTCAACCCCCGGGAGTGACTCAAATGATTCCAGCAAGTTTTGATGTGGATTTTAAAAATTAAAACCCTCTGAAATGTGACATTATTGACAATATTTACCTATGATATTCAGATTAACTTCTAAAGAAAACTACCTGTTTCCAAAGACTCATGTCACTTCAGACTGATAGTACTCAACCCCAGAGAGTCACTCAGATGGTTCCAGGAAGTTTTGATGTGGATTTTCAAAATTAAAGCCCCTTAAAATGTGATATTTTGGATAATATTTCCCTATGATTTCAGAATAACTTCTAAAGAAAACTACCTGTTTCCACAGACTCGTGTCACTTCAGACTGATAGTACCCATCCCCAGAGAGTCACTTGTATGGTTCCAGGAAGTGCTGATGTGGATTTTCAAAATTAAAGCCCTCTGAAATGTGAGATTTTTGGTCATATTTATCTTTGATTTGAGAATGACTTTAAAAGTAAACTGCCTGTTTCCACTGACTCATTTCACTTAAGACTGAGAGTACTCAACCCCAGAGAGTCACTCAAATGATTCCAGGAAGATCTGATGTGGATTTTCAAAATTAAAGCCTTCTGAAATGTGAAATTTTTGATAATATTTCCCTATGATTTCAAATTTATTTTAATAGAAAACTACCTGTTTCCACAGACTCATGTCACTTCAGACTGATAGTACTCAACCCCAGAGAGTCACTTGTATGATTCCGGGAAGATCTGATGTGGATTTTCAAAATTAAAGCCTTCTGAAATGTGAGATTTCTGATAATATTTACTTGTGATTTCAAATTTACTTTAAAAGAAAACTACCTGTTTCCACTGACTCATTTCACTTCAGACTGATAGTACTCAACCCCAGGGAGTCACTCAAATGATTCCGGGAAGATCTGATGTGGATTTTCAAAATTAAAGCCTTCTGAAATGTGAGATTTCTGATAATATTTACTTATGAATTCAAATTTACTTTAAAAGAAAACTACGTGTTTCCACAGACTCATGTCACTTCAGACTGATAGTACTCAACCCCAGGGAGTCACTCAAATGATTCCGGGAAGATCTGATGTGGATTTTCAAAATTAAAGCCTTCTGAAATGTGAGATTTTTGATATTTCCCTATATTTTCAGATTAATTTCAAGAGAAAACTACCTGGTTCCACAGACTCATGTCACTTCAGACTGATAGTACTCAACCCCAGAGAGTCACTCATTTCAAGGAAGATCTGATGTGGATTTTCAAAATTAAAGCTTTCTGAAATGTGAGATTGTTGATCATATTAACCTATGATTTCAAATTTACTTTAAAAGAAAACTACCTGTTTCCACAGACTCATGTCACTCCAGATTGATAGTATTCAACCCCAGGGAGTCACCCAAGTGATTCCAGGAAGATCTGATGTGGATTTAAAAAATTAAAGCCTTCTGAAATGTAAGATTTTTTTATGATAATTCCTTACATTTTCAGATTAATTTAAAGAGAAAACTACCTGTTTCCACAAACTCATCTCACTTCAGACTGATAGTACTCATCCCCAGAGAGTCACTCAGATGGTTCCAGCAAGTTTTGATGTGGATTTTCAAAATTAAAGCCCTCTGAAATGTGAGATTTTTGGTCATATTCATCTTTGATTTGAGAATGACTTTAAAAGTAAACTGCCTGTTTCCACAAACTCACTTCACTTCAGACTGATAGTACTCAACCCCAGAGAGTCACTCAAATGATTCCAGGAAGATCTGATGTGGATTTTCAAAATTAACGCCTTCTGAAATGTGAGATTTTTGATAATATTTCCTTATATTTTCAGATAAATTTTAAGAGAAAACTACCTGTTTCCACAGACTCATGTCACTTCAGACTGATAGTACTCAACCCCAGAGAGTCACTCAAATGATTCCAGGAAGATCTGATGTGGATTTTCAAAATTAAAGCCTTCTGAAATGTGAGATTTTTGACGTACTGATTCGGGAAAATTTCATAGTATGCATCGGGCCAGTCTGCTTCGCCTACTGTTACCCACAATGCAAAGTGCCTTGTCACTCCGGAGAGCGGAGCAGCAACAACCGGAGCAGCAGAGGAATACAAATGTAAGAGCCATTACTTGTTATCTTTACCTTATCAACAGGTACTGTTTTGTAATAAGTTGTAAAAAGGTCACTGTTGGAGAAAGCAGAGAGGGAGGAGAGGAGACAAAAGGATTTGATGGCCATTACTGAAAAAATTCTGAAGTGATTGTAAATTCTAATAAAAAGCTGTATTGTTTAAGATTTCTTTTGTTAGTGTTGTGAATTTTTAGATGAGACAACCACAGTTTGACAATGATTGAAACACCTTATTAAATAAAAATAGGGGACACTGGATTGTAAGTGGCAGCTTGTAATATTCAAACAGGAAAAGAAAAAAAGGAACAACAGAACACTTAGCAAATAGTATTGGAGAATGTGAAACCTGAACCCAAAACAATATTACAGTATTTTCTCAAGACATGACAGAATGGTTTTATTTACAAGGAAATAAAAAATCAATACTTATTAGTTATAAAAATCTATACATATATAAGTGGATAAAGATAAACCGACACAGGGATGAATATCAATAAACAATATAACCTGGTAATGTGAATTTTATATATCTATATATGCACTAGTAGACTGTATTTGAAGCTTGATCCTTCAAAGATTGTTTTTATATCATGGACAATAAGTGATGCAGGATACCTCAGGATGAATTTATCATTAAGAAAACAGTGAGTGAGTGAAACAGAGGGCCAGAGCTGGACTGGACTGATGAAGAATGTTGAGCTTAGATTCATCAAGGCTGACTCGTCATTTTTAAGTCTGTGAACACAGACTTAAAAATGACGCACTTTAACTGTGCACATGAGCTATCAAGACACCGTATGAATTATAAAGTCACACAAAGTAACTGATGATCCCTCACTGCCCCTGTGATGCGCGTCTGTCTGCGTCTTCACGCTCTCCGGCTCACGGAAGAGCGCGCGCCGAAAGACGCTGAGGCATTTAGGTCAAATGTTCACGTGCTTCGGCTGCACTGCAAAATGGCATTACCAGAGGTGAAAGAAGGCCGGTGTTGTGCCGTAGAAAGCACCCCTGCCGTGAAATGCACCCCCTCCGCGGGAGCGCGCACGCACCACTCAGCCATAAGGAAAGTGAAACGATTGGCCTAAATATCGCAGACAAACGCAGGGGAGAGTACTATTTTACGATTTTATTTGTGAGGGAGATAGAACAGAAGAATATCAGTTGCTTACAGTCTTTAAAGCTCCTCTAAAGAGTGTAAATAACTGATGTTCTTCACACAGAATCGGATAATTGCGAACAGAAAAACACCTTTCGGTATGTTCTGTGAAAATTTACCCCAGTCATAATTACAAACTCAATTCAATTTATGGTTTTAAGAAGCTGAATGTATATGACTAAATCCAGCTTTCATCGCAATATCCAGGTTCAAAAGGATGCTCTTTAATTGGATTAACCTGCAGCCTGGGTTGCCTTCTCGGGTAGGTAGCCTACAATACAATACAAACAATAACCTTCTGATCCTAAATGTATCACCTCAAATGAAAAAATAATGTTATAGACCACATTATTTCTGAAGTGAGATGAGTTTGTGGAAACAGGTAGTTTTCTTTTAAAGTAAATTTGAAATCATAGGTAAATATTATCCAAAATCTCACATTTCAGAAGGCTTTATTTTTGAAAATCCACATCAGATCTTCCTGGAATCATTTGAGTGACTCTCTGGGGTTGAGTACTATCATTCTGAAGTGACATGAGTCTGTGGAAACAGGTAGTTTTCTCTTAAAATTAATCTGAAAATATAGGGAAATATTATCAAAAATCTCACATTTCAGAAGGCTTTAATTTTGAAAATCCTCATCAGATCTTCCTGAAATCAATTGAGTGACTCTCTGGGGTTGAGTACTATCAGTCTGGAGTGAAATGAGTCTGTGGAAACAGGTAGTTTTCTTTTAAAGTAAATTTGAAATCATAAGTAAATATTATCAAAAATCTCACATTTCAGAAGGCTTTAATTTTGGAAATCCACATCAGATCTTTCTGGAATCACTTGGGTGACTCCCTGGGGTTTAAGTACTATCAATCTGAATTGAGATGAGTTTGTGGAAACAGGAAGTTTTCTTTTAAATTAAATTTGAAATCATAGGTAAATATTATCAAAAATCTCACATTTCAGAAGGCTTTAATTTTGAAAATCCACGACAGATCTTTCTGGAATCATACAAGTGACTCTCTGGGGATGGGTACTATCAGTCTGAAGTGACATGAGTCAGTGGAAACAGGTAGTTTTCTCTTAAAATTAATCTGAAATCATAGGTAAATATTATCAAAAATCTCACATTTCAGAAGGCTTAAATTTTGAGAATCCACATCAGATCTTCCTGGAAATGAGTGACTCTCTGGGGATGGGTACTATCAGTCTGAAGTGACATGAGTCTGTGGAAACAGGTAGTTTTCTCTTAAAATTAATCTGAAATCATAGGTAAATATTATCAAAAATTTCACATTTCAGAAGGCTTTAATTTTGAAAATCCACATCAGATCTTCCTGGACTCATTTGAGTGACTCCCTGGGGTACTATCAGTCTTAAGTGACATGAGTCTGTGGAAACAGGTAGTTTTCTTTTAAAGTAAATTTGAAATCATAAGTAAATATTATCAAAAATCTCACATTTCAGAAGGCTTTAATTTTGGAAATCCACATCAGATCTTTCTGGAATCACTTGGGTGACTCCCTGGGGTTTAAGTACTATCAATCTGAAGTGAGATGAGTTTGTGGAAACAGGTAGTTTTCTTTTAAAGTAAATTTGAAATCATAGGTAAATATTATCCAAAATCTCACATTTCAGAAGGCTTTAATTTTGAAAATCCACAACAGATTTGAGTGACTCTCTGGGGTTGAGTACTCTCAGTCTGAAGTGAAATGAGTCAGTGGAAGCAGGCAGTTTACTTTTAAAGTCATTCTCAAATCAAAGATAAATATGACCAAAAATCTCACATTTCAGAGGGCTTTAATTTTGAAAATCCACATCAGCACTTCCTGGAACCATACAAGTGACTCTCTGGGGATGGGTACTATCAGTCTGAAGTGAAATGAGTCAGTGGAAACAGGTAGTTTTCTTTTAAAGTCATTCTCAAATCAAAGATAAATATGACCAAAAATCTCACATTTCATAGGGCTTTAATTTTGAAAATCCACATCAGCTCTTCCTGGAACCACACAAGTGACTCTCTGGGGATGGGTACTATCAGTCTGAAGTGACACGAGTCTGTGGAAACAGGTAGTTTTCTTTAGAAGTTATTCTGAAATCATAGGGAAATATTATCCAAAATATCACATTTTAAGGGGCTTTAATTTTGAAAATCCACATCAAAACTTGCTGGAACCATCTGAGTGACTCTCTGGGGTTGAGTACTATCAGTCTGAAGTGACATGAGTCTTTGGAAACAGGTAGTTTTCTTTAGAAGTTAATCTGAATATCATAGGTAAATATTGTCAATAATGTCACATTTCAGAGGGTTTTAATTTTTAAAATCCACATCAGATCTTCCTGGAATCATTTGAGTGACTCCCGGGGGTTGAGTACTATCAGTCTGAAGTGAAATGAGTCAGTGGAAACAGGCAGTTTTCTTTTAAAGTTAATCTCAAAACAAAGATAAATATTATCAAAAAGCTCAGATTTCAAAGGGATTTAATTTTTAAAGTCCACATCAGATCTTCCTGTAACCATACGATTGACTCTCTGGGGATAAGTACTATCAGTCTGAAGTGAGATGAGTTTGTGGAAACAGGTAGTTTTCTCTAAAAAGTAATCTGAAAATATGAAGAATTATCATAAAAAAATCTTACATTTCAGAAGGCTTTAATTTTGAAAATCCACATCAGATCTTCCTGGAACCATACAAGTGACTCTCTGGGGATGGGTACTATCAGTCTGAAGTGACACGAGTCTGTGGTAACAGGTAGTTTTCTTTAGAAGTTATTCTGAAATCATAGGGAAATATTATCCAAAATCTCACATTTCAGAAGGCTTTAATTCTGAAAGTCAACATCAAATCTTCCTTGAATCATACAAGTGACTCTCTGGGGTTAAGTACTCTCAGTCTGAAGTGAAATGAGTCAGTGGAAGCAGGCAGTTTACTTTTAAAGTCATTCTCAAATCAAAGATAAATATGACCAAAAATCTCACATTTCAGAGGGCTTTAATTTTGAAAATCCACATCAGCTCTTCCTGGAACCATACAAGTGACTCTCTGGGGTTGAGTACTCTCAGTCTTAAGTGACACGAGTCTGTGGAAACAGGTAGTTTTCTTTAGAAGTTATTCTGAAAACAAAGATAAATATTATCCAAAATATCACATTTTAAGGGGCTTTAATTTTGAAAATCCACATCAAAACTTGCTGGAACCATCTGAGTGACTCTCTGGGGTTGAGTACTATCAGTCTGAAGTGACATGAGTCTTTGGAAACAGGTAGTTTTCTTTAGAAGTTAATCTGAATATCATAGGTAAATACTGTCAATAATGTCACATTTCAGAGGGTTTTAATTTTTAAAATCCACATCAAAACTTGCTGGAATCATTTGAGTCACTCCCGGGGGTTGAGTACTATCAGTCTGAAGTGACACGAGTCTGTGGAAACAGGCAGTTTTCTGTTAAAGTTAATCTCAAAACAAAGATAAATATTATCAAAAATCTCAGATTTCAAAGGGCTTTAATTTTTAAAATCCACATCAGATCTTCCTGTAACCATACGATTGACTCTCTGGGGATAAGTACTATCAGTCTGAAGTGACATGAGTCGGTGGAAACAGGTAGTTTTCTTTTAAAGTAAATTTGAAATCATAGGTTAATATTATCAAAAATCTCACATTTCAGGAGGCTTTAATTTTGGAAATCCACATCAAATCTTCCTGGAATCACTTGGGTGACTCCCTGGGGTTTAGTACTATCAGTCTGAAGTGACATAAGTCTGTGGAAACAGGAAGTTTTCTTTACAGTAAATTTGAAATCATAGGTAAATATTATCAAAAATCTCACATTTCAGAAGGCTTTAATTTTGAAAATCCACATCAGATCTTCCTGGAAATGAGAGACTCTCTGGGGATGGGTACTATCAGTCTGAAGTGACATGAGTCTGTGGAAACAGGTAGTTTTCCATTAAAATTAATCTGAAAATATAGGGAAATATTATCAAAAATCTCACATTTCAGAAGGCTTTAATTTTGAAAATCCACATCAGATCTTCCTGGAATCATTTGAGTGACTCCCTGGGGTTGAGTACTATCAGTCTTAAGTGACATGAGTCGGTGGAAATAGGCAGTTTTCTTTTAAAGTAAATCTCAAAACAAGGTAAATATTATAAAAAATCTCAGATTTCAGAGGGCTTTAATTTGAAGATCTATATCAGCTCTTCCTGTAACCATACGAGTGTCTCTCTGGGGATGAGTACTATCAGTCTGAAATGAGATGAGTCTGTGGAAACGGGTAGTTTTTTTTAGAAGCTAACCTGAAATCATGGGTATATATTATCAAAAATCTCACACTTCCGAGGGTTTTAATTTTGAAAATCCACATCAGTACTTGCTGGAATAATATTAGTGAGTCTCTGAGGTTGAGTACACTCAGGTTGAAGTCATATTAGTCTGCGGAAACCCTTACCAAAAAGTAGTATACTCAAGTATACTTATAAGTATACCTTTTATGAACTAAGTATACTTTCTGTGAACTAACATTAGGTAAGTATACTTTTCAGATTACTTTGAATGTACTATCAGGAATATACTTAACAAAAATATACTTAGTTTATACTGACGAGTACACAGACAAAGTTTAAGTATACTCTAAGTATAATATACTTGTTGTACTTTAAGTTTAAGTATATTAGCCTATATTCAATAGAAGTTAAAACTTAGTTCAAGTATATAAAAATGTTGTACCTGCTTGCATGCAACATGGAGTGTTATTTTATTGTATAGCTGGCTTGTTGTGTAGCTATTTCTCACATTGGCTGCTTTGAGGTAGTTGCCATAAAACATACACTGTGAGTGAACATGTAGTGTACTGCTTATACTTTACTACATTTACACTTAAATACGATTACATTTACGTACGTACTGTTTATAGGTTCAAGGTTGCCACACACAAGGTTTGGAAGTACACAATGCTCAAATCACACTTCAACTCATACTTAAAGTACCATACTTCTTTCTTTACAAAACACATTTAAAAAAAAAACAACATTGTGCCAAAGTGCTTTACAATTTAAAAACATGAAAATGCACAATGCACATAAATCATCACAATCTAGTCACCTTCATGTACATTTGGCAACATAAAAATAATCAACTTCAACCAAAACACATTTCTTCTGGACCATTTGGCCAGATTGCACAAACATTACCAGTCTTCTCAACAACATTAATGAAATTACTCTCTACCCCAGAAATGAGCATCAGTGTCGATGAAGGACTGGCTGGTACATTGCAAAATCGTCTATATGATGGCAGGAGTGTGTGTGTTCCCGCATTTATACATGTTTTGGCAGTTATTTTTATCTGTACTGTTAAACTTGACTTGAAAAGATAATCAGTTTAGATAATGGTCCAAGGTCTTAGTGGGGTGAAAGAGTGTTTTCCTGCCTGGTCATTCATATTTATCTAGTTTGATTCTCTGTTGGACCTCTTGACCCAGGCTTGAAGGGGCCCTACACCCATAATGAAGGCTAAATATTATTTATTTTTCTTTTTGAATATTATAATAGTAACATAATATAGACTTAGTATTATAATACAGACAGAAATATAATATATGAGTGATTTGCTATATGTGATACAATAGGATGTTATTATATAATAGAGTGCTAGAGTATAATATAATATATAATAGAATAGAATATAAGATTATAGAGATGTGGATATGATATATAATTATCCTTGTATAGATGTGTTACGATAGAGATACAGTATTATATAATTATAAATATATATAATATATAATATATACAAATTAATGGTAATTATGTATGAAGGTTTGACGTCTGCATTTGGATATCATAAAAGGTAAACAATCAGACTTGTGGACTAGTATTAAGATGTTAATTTGCAGTATTTGAGTATATACATATATATATATATATATATATATATATATATATATATATATATATATATATATATATATATATATATATATATATATATATATATATATACATATATACATATATTTATATATATATATATACTATATACTATAGTATATAGTATATGGGTACTCTGCATTCAAGTAAATTGTAAGTAAAGGAGTAGTGTACTATAATTACTATAGCAGTATTTACTGCTAGTATAAGAATAGTGCAATTCAAGGGCATTGTAAGTAAACAGGCATAGTATATTTTGAGTATATAAATGGTATGCTTCAAGTATGAAAACAGTTTAATTCAAGTATGGTCTTAGTATACATCAAGTATAAGAAAAGAAAATAGATCAAGTACATTGCAGGTAAAAGAGTAGTGCAATTTTAAGTTTACAAAAGTGCAACGTAAGTAAAGCAATAGTGTACTTCAAGTACACTGATGAGTATATGAATGGTTTCCTTTAAGTAAAGGAATAGTGCCATTCAAGTTCAGGTAATAGCATAATTTAAGTATACTCATATATACTTCATTTATACTTGCAGTAACCTTAAAGTTTACTTGAATATACTCAAAAGTGGGCCAAATCAGGATACTTTTCGAATACAAGTATACTTTGTAAGTATACTAACAGGTACACATGTAAGTACACTACTAGTACATAAATATAAGTAGCAGTGGTACAGTAAAGTCTACTTGGTAAAGTATACTCAAACTCCACTTAAGTATACTTGGAAAGGTAAACTTGAAGTTTACTTCTTTTTGGTAAGGGAAGGGAGTTTCCTCTTAGCGTAAATTCGAACTTGAGGGAAGTATTTAAAATATTTGAGTATAAATTGGGCTTTTATTTTGCAATTCCTCATCAGACTGATTCAGGAGGAGACAGTCGTTCACTGAGTGCCTCGTTCACTGACTGATTCGGGAGGAAACAGTCGTTCGCTGAGTGCTTCGTTCACTGACTGATTCGGGAGGAGACAGTAGTTCACTGAGTGTTTCGTTTACTGACTGATTCAGGAGGAGGGTGAAGATCACTGAGTGATTCAGGCATCGGCAACGCAATGCAGTCGGCGTGCGCTGTCCCTCCCTGCAGCAGCTCGCCGGCTGTCCACCAGGCGCTGCTGCGTGCTGCAGCAGCTGCGCTGCTGGCAGCTCAACTGAACTGATTAACGAATTAATCATTTCAGGAAGTGATTCGGTTCAGCACGTTCACTTAAAAGATTTGTTCTTTTGAACGAATCATTCGCGAACGACACAACACTAACTGGCGGCTAGGTTGACCCGGGATTTTGGAGTGAAGGCTGGCTTGACTGCGTGTTGCAATCTTTTGCTGTTGGTAAGGCATCTTGGACATACGCATAAAACTGTCCCTGTATCACCTTTCTTTTGTCCTAAATTGTATAGCTCAAATTTAAGTAAATAAACTGCTGTGGCTGCGGAGCCCTACAACTAAGCTGCCATCTTCTCTGCCCGCACCACGTGACTCCAGTTCCTCTCCTTTTTAGCTTTTGTATTGGCATGAAGTTTGGGGACCTTTGGCTCTGAGAGTTATCTGGTAAGCAGACAAGAGGAGGGTGGGTTCTGTTAACGTGTTATGTTATCCAGATGAGAGAGCATCTGGAGAAGATGAGTGAGCCTGCCCAAACACACATGGTAGAGGCCCAGCAGAAACAAAAGTCCTGGTAAGTCAGCTCGGCAGAGGTCCTCTGACCCAGAACAGAAAGAGCTTGTGCTTCTCCTAACTGATAACGACAAACTGTTAGCTAAGTGGCAAGGATCGTTTGATATCCTGAAGAAACTTACCAGCTTACCAACCACTTACCAGGTATCAACCACGGGGCAGTCACCCCTTGTAGGGTTCTGCATATAAATCTCTTGAATTTATACGGTGGAGGAGAAGGAAGCACTGGCTATCAAATGGGCCCTTGATTCCTTATGTTACTACCTTCTTGGTCTGGAGATCACCTTGGAGACAGATCACAAGGCGCTTCAGTGGATGGAGAGAATGAATGAAGGACACAAATGGATGAATCACCTGCTGGTATCTAGCCCTGCAACCAACCAATGAATGCTTATTCAGCACATCCCAGGAAAGAAGAACTCCACTGCTGATTACCTCTTTAGCTGTTCCAACCAGAGTCCTGGGGGGGGTTGCATGATGGCCACAGCAACACATGGGTAATATTCATCATCAGTTCCTAACCTCATTAGTTTGGCACATATTTTGCAGTTGCAAGAACACATTTACACATTATTTTGATTCAGTATTAGTTTATTAGTTGCTCTTTATCTTACAAAATTTACATTTACTGTGCAAAATTTATTCATTGTAAGATTTATGTCAATTTCCTGTTATTAATAAGGGTCTCTTTTCTTTGAGTTACCTGTATGTTAGTGAAGGGGAACTTCCTGGTTGGAGGCAAAAGGCGTGGCAAAAAACTGACAGGACTTTTGTGCTGAAGTCAGCTCATTGGGCTGGACCAAGCCTGCTGCTGTCAATGAAGGGGGATTTGGCTTCAGTTGGTTTTGATTTGTCTTTAGTTTGGTGTAGCAGCCATTTTGTTTACCCTCTTTGTTTCCTTAGGTTTGGCCAAACCCCAACATATAGGCTTGCTTTGTCTAATTTTTTTCAGGTCTGTTTTGCTGAGTTGATTTATCCTTTTTTTTTTTTTTTTTTTTTTTTTTTTTTAAGTTTATTTTGTGTTCTATTCAGTTGCCTTTTTCTAGGCCTAATTTTTTAACATTTTGGTTTGTAAATCTGACTGACTTACTTTTGGTAAAATAAATTATTTTCTTTAAATTTCTTTAAATAAATGTCAGTCCATGTAACTGACATTTATTTGACAACCTGTCATACAAACACACATATTTTATGGGGAGTCGGTGGCGCAGTCTGATAGTGCACTTGGTCAGTAATTGGTCAGGTTGCAGGTATATATACATATATATATATATATATATATATATATATATATATATATATATATATATATATATATATATATATATATATATATATATATATATATATACTTTTTCTGGTAGGGGACATTTGAAAAATAATTATGGCACTTTATGCTGCTAAATTTGAATTGCCCTGCAATGTGATATGTTTAGCCTCTGTCTATATGACGAGTAATGGGGTATTGTGTAAATGTTGTTATCTTCGTAAGTCACAAGTACTTTTAAATATGGTCATTTTCTAGCATCCATTAATGTATTTGTGAAGTCCATGTCTTCCTTGTATGAGCATTTGATGTAAATCTCATGCATATCAATACTGTACTGTGTGGAAGAGTGAATTCACATGTCTTTAATGAACAGGGCTCTTAGAGCTTCCACTTATGATTAACTCCTGAGAGGCCATGTAAGATTATGTAAAAAAAAAAATGAAAATACAATGCATGTTCTGAATACCCAATCTCCTCTGGGAAAAGGCCTGTTATGATAGCTCATTCTTCCTTCTTTGTCACATGACCCATCTTTGTTCGAATGTTACGCAGCAAGAAGAATCCAACAGTGGTAGCACTACAGGTAATTTCTGCAACCCTAAAGGCTATATTCCAGCCATGGTGCTTGGCAATGGTGCTGAATGGCAGTCCAGACAGAAATCCCCCTACTGAGAAAAACATAAATATAATCAAAAACAATAAGCGGTAAGAAAAAAATTCAGTTTCAGTCCGTTGCATTTATGTATTCATAGGGCAGTATGACAGTATGTATACTGAAAGATGGACACTAATTCTGTCCATCTTTCTATCTAAATCTCTATACCTCTCTCTTTCTTTCTATTAATATATGTGTAAAATACATGAAAACAAACATACTTACTGTTAGCCATCAGGGCTACAATTGCATGGGATGTCCCACAGTAATTGGATGGGGCACTCTCATTGGCAATAACTCCAAACAATGCTATTGGTCCATAGGAAGAAAAACCAAAGGCGGTACCAAGGCCAAGTATCCATATCTGTATGCAAAATTTTTCATCATATTTATAAAATCTTCCAATGCTCTGTTTAAGACATTCCTAGTTTTTCATCTTGACCCAATGAGATGCAGTGTTAGATGGAATACCGTTGAGCTCTCTGAAGTAACCGCAACTCTGAACAGGTAGATGGATACACACATTCCAGCCATCATGCAGATTAGGATGAAATGTCGAGGATTGCCGTAGATCTTCGTGCCTTGCTGAAACCACACCCCCCACCCCCCAAAAAAAGGGAATATATCAAAACTCTAGAGAAGGTAATTTGTTATCTATAAAAAGTATATCCATGGTTTGTTTCAAGGTTCAATGCTTCAGTGCTCTTAGTGGGTATGTTCTCCACTTGACCTTTTTTTAAATTATAGTTTTTTATTATTTTTTGTATCATATATTGCAACATAGAAGGTGTACGTATTGTAATGCATTTACCCCTGTTCCTAGGTATATCTAGATACTTACAAGAAACCAAGGAGGAACACTATGCCAAAACCTAAAATAAAATTGCATAAGTAGTAATAATAACACTAATAATAATAATTTCAATAGATAAATAGGGATGATTACAATTAAAATAAATACATAAAATAAAAGGGCAGCTCCAACAAAAAAACAAGAGAATATGTAATCATATTTATACATTAACACATACCGGCCATGTATCTAGATACAAATACCTTTTTTTTTTTTTACCTGATTATGCAGATATCATTATCTCCTGGTATTCTTTTATCTTAGTGTTCTAAGATGTCTTTGTCTAAGTTTGCTCCATGTTTATTACCATAACTTTAGAAATCTATAGAAATACAACATACACAACATTTTTAATTGTCCCAAGGTATTCTAAATACCTAAATGAACAACAAAAATGCATTCTGTTTTCTGGCTGTTCTTGTTTTGTGCATTATTTAATTTTGCAGTCATCTTATCAAATGCTGCAGTTTTGCCATAAGTTTTATCTGCTCTGTAAACTTCGGCCCCTGGGTGCTCTTCCAGTTACATAAAATAATTCTGGCCTGCTAGAATAAGCATGGACTCTGCCTTTGTAATACCTGCAGGTATTAAAGTATTTTCTTCCTAAAGACAGTTGTGGGGACTTTGGTAGAGGCTGGTTAATCCAGGTCAATCCAGGTTTTGATACACTTCAACACGGCCTTTCAAAAAGGTAGTGTCTTGGTGCACCCCCACATGGCATGGCGGTGACAGCTTCTCTGTTACATCTGCAGTATTTGTCATCAGTGACGAGGCCCATGTTAACCATATTTGAAGGTGTTAAATTATATGTATAAACAATTTTATAGTGAATGAATTTTCTTCTACATCTTTTGAGGCCCAACCTATACATTTGGAATGATCTTCTGCCATAAGTCTCCTCAAAATTCTATGTCCAGGTCCTTTTGCTATACTTATCTTTCACACATGCTATCAGTCTTTTAAAACCCTCTTGCCTTGTTTGTATAAGTATAAGCAATGCAACATAACTTAGACTAAGAACTTTTAGCATTAGGGTGAGAACAGAGACAAGCCTTAGTGTGAGAACCAAATTAGGGCCTGAGCAGAGACAGGCCTCTGTGCGATGGCATATTTGTTCTCATAATTTTACCCCTAATTGAGGATTTGAACATGGTGCAAAAACTATTTTTTGGCAGGTGGGTCAGGTCTGGTGGAAATAATTAAATGTTTTCTGGTTTTGAGTAAAGGCTCAGTAATGCCAGTGCCAATTCTTGGTTTTTGGTAGAACAGCCCTTTGATGAATTTCTCTAAAAATTGTACAATTTGTAGACATGTCTGGCACACCAAGAATAAAAAAGCCTCTTGACATTGTGGTGGAATATCAGCAGAGAAGCTGCCATTCTGGTCAACAAACCAAATTTTGGCCTATTTTTGGCCATTTCCAGGGGTCATTCTAGGACTTACTGATTCAAGAGCATTTGTTCTATCAACATCAAATTTAGTCTACAGCTATTGTAGGCCTTGATAATCGCTAGATATGAAGGGTTTTTACATGTCTTAATAGAACAATTTTTTTTTTTAAATGATAAATTTGCTTGTTAGTAAGCCAGGAAATATTGCTTTTCTAATCTGTGCATGATCATACCTGTCACATACATTTTGTACATGAGAGTGTTCCAGGTCTTAATACACCTGTAACAATAAAACAAATTGTATGAACTGTAGCACCCAGGGCCACCAAGGGCCAAGCTACCACTGGGTGGCACTGCTTTTTAGACCTATAAGCTCTAGTTGTAAATGTTAAGGAATATGCTGTCAATAAGGAGAAAGTCTTGTGTTGATGCACTAAAATGCAGATGAGTTACAACAGTTTACCTTTATAATGTAACCCATATCATGAAAAAATACAAATTTGTACCACTGCTGAAGCCACACCCTTGGAGAAAGGCTTAGAGGGATTGTTCAGTATTTTTGAAGTGGGGCGCCATATGGCCACTAAGTACATTAGATGCAGTAGAATGTTTCCTCCTCTCCTTCAGAAGGCCACAGTCTGTAAGAGTCTGTTACGCTGATATAGCCGCAAACAGGGAAGTATCGTACCAAGAACAGAGGGTATTTTTGCTGCCTACAAGAACTCCCATCAAAAAATAATACCACAGTTTAGGAGTACGCTACCTATGCGTGTTTTTAAGTGCGCCTGAAGCCACTAGCTTGTTATGTTTACAACAGCTGAGAAGGAGGTGGAGTGATTCAGCGGCTCGCGGAAGTGCTGCGCGGAGGAATACATGACGTGAGTCGGTTATTTTCAGATAAACTTTATATTTCGGAAAAATTAATGCACTTAAAAACACGCATAGGTAGCGTACTCCTAAACTGTGGTATAATATATTTTGATGAAAGTTCTTGTAGGCGGCCAAAATACCCTCTGTTCTTGGTACCATACTTCCCTGTTTGCGGCTATATCTGCGTAACAGACTTTCACAGACTGTGGCTTACTGAGTGAGAGGAGAGAATGTTCTACTGCATCTAATGTACTTAGTGGCCATATGGAGCTCATACAACCCCACTTCAAAAATACTGAACTATCCCTTTAAGATTTTTTTCTTGTCTTATGCTTTTAGGTCCATCTATCATACTTCCAAGTCTGATTGCTTTACAAACATTTTTATTCTTTAGTTTTATATTGTTTATCAATTTTACACCATATTCTGTCATGGCATGGGTTTTGTTTCATGTGGATTTATTTTATCATTGTATTTTTGTTGTTTTTTTCACTGGCCCTTGTGTTTTTCAGTTTCTTCTTTCTTGCGCAGAGGCTGGAGGTGTGGTCTTCAGGGCTGGGGCTTCTCATGTTGACACAGCTGTAGCTCAATGTCACCAATGAATGTAAGCCTTAAAAGCACTCCTGATTCTCCTGCAGGCTGCCAGATCGTATCAGCTCCTCAGTGGTATATCTGCTACTTGTTCTTATGTTAAGGATACTTTTGAGGTTCTGAAGTGTTTTTTGGTCAAGATTGCTAATTCGTGTTTTCCTCCTTTTTTTTCCAGTGCCTCACCCTGACAGCCTCAGCACCAACCACACAGTCCAGCCTCATTCTATAAAGCCAGCCTACCTCTTGTAAAAATAAGGGCCTTTTTCCATGACAACGTTGTCACCAGAAACATAAGGTTCTTCCTTTGCGTTTTCAAAAGCACTCTGCATTCACACAGAGACAGTGTGAAAATGATGTGCACTCACACAGATCCGCGAGAATGACTGAAAACAAGGTAACATGCATGCCAGGCCAGTAGTTGGTGATGTAAGTTTATAGTGTCCTTGGCGAATATAGCAAATGTGTCTC
This sequence comes from Cetoscarus ocellatus, assembly GCA_037902135.1. NCBI lineage: Eukaryota > Metazoa > Chordata > Actinopteri > Labriformes > Labridae > Cetoscarus > Cetoscarus ocellatus. The sequence goes on along the minus strand of JBAMNC010002107.1, from coordinate 73,980 downwards.
CGCTAGTCGGAGTATTGACACAGCAAATCCACATTTTGTTGGAAGAGCGATAACAAACCTAGCACAGTTAGCAGCACACATGTTGCTCAGTAGTTGGCCATAGCTGCTGTTGTTGTTGTTCTTTGGTGCGCGCTACCCTTACCTAAAAGAGTACTGCGCATGCGGCGCGCGTCCCTGTCTTATCTGAAAATGCTGATTCTTGTTTACACAGAGATGAAAACGAAACGTTTTCAAAACTTTTCATTAAGGATCAAAAGTTTGCGGATTCAGGCATCCCTGGAAAGGGAGGAAAAGAGGAGGGGAAAGGGAAATGGAGTAAAAATATAGACTAGATATATTTTCAAATAAAGTTTGGAAAATGAGATGGCATTTGGTGAGGTCTCCACTTACATGAACAGACTTCCTCCGATTAGTTCAGGGAGCTGTTCATGGTGATGGAGATGTGGATAAAGGGTGACCCTATCTGCAATTGTTCCTAGCATTCATGCCAACAGGTCCCAACACACAAGAGGTTGTGGCCTCATCATGGTGTTAGGGTTTCGCATCCAACCTGGAGCATCTTTCCAGCATGTCCTTTCCCACACTTTTTCTTTCCCTTGCTTCCCATTAATAAAAATCTGGCAAAGAAGAAAAATATTCAAAATATTTAGACCCTAAGATACCAAATAACAAGCGCTAAATTGCATGTGCAAACTAAAAAATTGCAAGTGCTATTAGTGGGCATGTTGCGGGTGATCTAGTATGATTGCGTGTGCAATTGATAACAGGTGCAAAAGTGGTGCGGACCACCCTATGTAAATGAGGAATTTGGGTGTGCTACCGGCTGTCAGAGGGACGTGACTCGGTTAGTTCCAAATAAACTTTATATTTCTGAAAAGTTAATGCACTTTAAAACATTTATAGGTAGCGTACTCCTAAACTGTGGTATTACTTTTCGATGGGAGTACTTGTAGGCGGAGAAAATACTCTTTATGCTTGGTACACTACTTCCCTGTTTGCGGCTAGTTCTGCGTAACAGACTCTTACAGACTGTGGCTTACTGAGAGAGAGGAGAGAACGTTCTACTGCATCTAATGTACTTTAGTGGCCATATGGAGCTAATACAACCCCACTTCAAAAAAACTGAACTATCCCTTTAAGGTAATTCTTATGTGAGTATATGCAATGATCTCACCAATATTATTGAAAGGTTATTTTCCTACAATATAGGGCTGGAATACATATCTAATGGAGTTCATTGTTAAAAGTTGAGAAAATTAAACTGTAAACAAGTATTTAAGGAAAAAACATAATGTACAGAACATTTTGTTCCAAAGCGAGGAGCAGGAAAAGCACGACCATGTTTGGAGCTAAGTGGGAAGTCATTTTGGTTCAAATTAAGCCATCTTGAATAAACCACAGAATTAAGAAAAGAAAGGAATATGCCTTATTGTGCCTTATAAGCCAAAGATAAAGAAACTCTGGACTCCATTGGATTCTATAAAGGTCTGTAGGATGGGAAATTACATAATTATATGCAAGAGTAAATGAAAGTGAATGTGGGAGAATCTGGGAGGGAACCTTCTGGATGACGGGAGGAGTCTCACCCATCGCTATAAAACTTGCATATGACAATTTGAGTTCAGTTGTTTTGGGGTGTCGCGACACAAAGCAACTCCTGCTTGTTATTGTTCACCTTGTGGCCATAATAAACAAGTTTCTTGAAAGAGGACTTTGCCTGCGTTCGTGCTTCCTTGAAGAGCAAGAGCACAAATTTGAGCTGGACATTTTTACATCTGTTTTTCATCTTAACTGCCATTCCCGCACAGAAGTTACAAGCCAGCTCATCTGGTATTTACTAAGAAAATGAGACATACATCTGGCTGTCTCCATTAATGAAGCTAATGAGACTAGTTTCACTACTGACTTTAGTCAGGAAGCTCCTCCACTGCCTGACAATCTCTGTGCCTGTGATAGCTTGCAACGATAGACCAGTCTCTTCAGGCAATGGAGGCAATGTCCTTGGGAGCAGCCTTTGCTGGAAAGAAAAAACATCCTGCTCCTTAGCAAACAGATTGACCTATCAATGTATAAGGCTAACCACTGTTGAAACTGCTTCTTTATCTTTCTAGATTCTTGGCCCCTGCAGCTCTGCACAAGAAAGCTGTGATTTGCTGCCTTTTTGTTCCTGAACCTGCACATTGTGGTTCAGCATTCAGGCTGAACCACAATGTGCCTTCTGGGGCCTGAGAGTCTTTGTTAACTATTTCAGTAGCCTGGTCTACAGAGATCCAAAGGGGTTGTTGCAAGACAGCTGCACTGAGAGGTCTTGAGCAAAGTAAGGGGACAGGTACCTGGTATCATTAATCTAAGCATAGGCAAAGCAGCATGGGATTATGCTTCTTATCTGAGGAGGAAAAAGGCTCCAGTATTATATTTCAAAGCCTGATTAGTCAACTCTAAAATGAGGTACAACTTGTTCATTCATGGAATGAGCAACAAACCTAATCGTATGGATAGTGTCCCTAATAAATGTGCGAAAATCCCCTCTTCCTTTACAGATCCTCAGTGAAGCAACTTCACAGTCTTTCCCTGGCTTCACCAGTCTCACAGAACTTGGTCTACCAAATCATACATTTTTTTTTTTTTTTTTTTTTTTGGGGGGGGGGGGGGGGGGGGGGCTACCCATTTCATGAACACATGATCCTTGCAAGTATTAGCCTCGTTATAAAAGTGACAAATCAGGCTTTCCAACAATATAAAATACAATTGCCAGTTAGTTTTATTAAGGGGAGAAATAACTGACCAAAATGATGTTTCCAAACTTTTTTGGAAGGGGTCTAGAAATGCATCTTATGTAATGGGTAGTCACTGTGTTGTCACTGTCATCAATGGATAACAAGACTTTGCTAGAACATATATAGTCTGTGTTATATTTATACCAAGTCTCAAAGAGAAACAGTCAATTATAAGGGAGATCTGTTAATTTGAATCTGATTAATCTATTTTGTTCCATGTATTGTTTCAAAATGTTTGTTTTGGCACATTTGGCACATTTAGCTGTCACCACTGCAATGCTGTGAAAATTTACCAATACCTAGCTTAAAATTTCTGAGACTTAGCCCCTCCAGATGGTATCTGTGGCCCAAATTTGGGGTCCTGGCTCATGGACTAATGGCACAATAAAATATGTGTGTTCACTAGGGAGTACCAAGATTTATGCAATTTTTTTCCTTACAGGTGTTTTCAGGCCTAGACCAAGAGATCTGGGTTCATTTGGAAATTCTTGTTTTCTAAAAAAAAAATATGCAAATTTGCAGGCCTCTTAAAAATCAGTCTTTTGAGTTTGGGACACATCCTACATAACCTTTGATGATCAATGATCTTACCTTTAAGTCAAAATTAGAGTGACATGAATGGATCCTAAGAGCAGATAGCCCAAGAAAGGGCCCTGGAAACAACCAAAAATAACTAAATTTTGAACTTCAAACAAAATTGGAAGCTTTTCTGTCAAGTTGAAGATTCAAAAACAAGGCAACTGGTCTGTGTTGAGTTTGTTGGGAAGATGTTTCACTTCTCATCCAAGAAGCTTCTTCAGTTCCAAATGGCTGGTGATGGAAGCAGATATTACCTTGCTAGAGGAGAAAACAACAACAGCTGGACTGCATACACCACATTGCTCTGTTTATGTCTTGGTGTTTTGTAACAACATAAATAGAGCAATGTGGTGTATGCAGTCCAGTGCAGTGAGGAATTCTCAGACCTGTACATTGGGGAAACTAAACAACCGCTTCACAAGCGTATGGCTCAACACAGGAGAGCCACCTCCTCAGGTCAGGACTCGGCAGTCCACCTTCACTTAAAGGACACAGGACACCTTTTTGAGGACAGCATTGTACAGGTGTTGGTGAGAGAAGATAGATGGTTTGAAAGAGGAGTTAAAGAAGCCATCTTCACCAGACTGGAGAAACATTCTCTTAACAGAGGTGGTGGACTCAGACACAACCTCTCAGCCACATACAATGCAGTGCTAAGCTCTCTCCCCAGGAAGTTCTCCAAACATTCACACCTGGGCACAACACCTCACATGACAGGGGGAGTTAATGACCCATTCAGGGTAACGACTCTCAGGGGTTACATCACCCTGCGACGAGTTTCTATGAGTCGTTCTCCAACTCCTCCCTTTCCTTTGTTGTTGTTTTCTCCTCTAGCAAGATAATATCTGCTTCCATCACCAGCCATTTGGAACTGAAGAAGCTTCTTGGATGAGAAGTGAAACGTCTTCCCAACAACCTCAACACAGTCCAGTTGCCTTGTTTTTGAATCTTCAAGATGACCGTGACCTGGATGAATGAGAATCTACACAGACCTTTTCTGTCAAGATTTCACCATGATACTGAGAGACTTTTTTAAAGTCTTGGGAAGCCAGAGATGCAAAGATTTAGATTTCTAACCCTAAGGGCTGTTCTTTTGAAAGCTGTTAGTGGTTGCTGATGACGGAATCCTAAACATGTGAGACAACTACTACAAATTGATATTCTGACAAGTTCTGAACATCCTGCAAAATTTACTGACTTTTTGAGCATGTTTAAGCCTTCAAAGGTCCATCCAAAGTGGTACAAAATTTAAGCCAATGAAAAAACAAAAAGGGGCCTACGCGCCCATAAAAAAAGAATATAGAGTATGGCCTACTCTTTGTAAAGTTTCTTGAAATAGCATTTGTTATGATTTACGACTATCAAATAAATATTGATTGATTTATTGATTGTTTCTGCACCTTTGTGTTAATGTACAAATAGATTGGTAATGTGGTGCTCCTTGAAACCATAAATGACTTTGTAATATCCCAAATAAGCATTGGATTCCCCCTTATCAGGGAGATGAACCAAGGTTACAATGTAATCTACCAATATGGCACTATTAAGGACCTTTCTTGTTGTATTATTAAAAAAGACATCTCTTATTTTCTGTGTGTAAATAATATGTTAGTGTTGTGACTATGAATTTTGGTCAATTTGCAAAATGTATTTATATACAAGGCACTTTTGCATGTAATCGAGGTGACAGATGTGTTACAAAGCTGTCATAATTAATCAGTTTGGACTTATTCCTTCACAAAGTAACTACAGCTACACACAAATATAGATTACATAGTTGTCTTGTGTTTTTTTAAATTCCAGTAAGCAGTAATTGTTCTGTCAAAAAGTAAAAAATATGAATACTTTGATTGTCTTGGCTTGCCAGAAAAAAGCCTGCCCACCCCCTTTCTTCTTGTGTTGCATAAGTTTTGCAAGTGTGTGCTGTGTTTGTAACTTACTGAGGCCACAGCTTTATCAGAAAGGTATCCTGCTGCAAGACTGCCCAACAAGCCTCCAGCTTCTAGAGCACTCACATATGAGCTACCTATTAAAAAAACAAATGCAGTAATCAGAAAACTAAACCACTCATGAATTCTTGAAAAAAAAGTGCCTGTACCCATAAGTGTTGTGTGACCCTTTTCCTGAATGAGGAAAAGCTGGCCCCAGTCGGTGCAGGCTGTCTTCACCCCAAACACCACCAAGTAGGAAACAGATAGCAGCCACAGGTAGGGTGAAAGCAGGAAGTCTGACAGAGTACTTTCATTTCCAGAGAATCCTGAACATGAAGCAGAATCATTTTTATTTTATAAACTGTTCATTTTGATTGACTATGTATGTTGCTGGATCACAGCCTCTCAGAGACTCATTAAAAATAATGAAGGTGGAAATTGAAGGAACTGCATCTTCCGGTATTCAACTTTTTATACATCCACACTGGTAAAAAATTGAGGCTAGAGGCATGTTTTAGCTGTGGTCTATTTATACATCTGATCAATTCCTGAGAACATGATTTTCTTTAGAATGCTTAATGACACTTTCTTAGAACTTTTGTACAATTGTCCACTCTAACTTGGAAAAACTTTTAGGACTTGGGATCTCAATGATCAAGGCCTTATGTTCATCCGTTGCTAATAAGGAAATCATAAAACTACAGAGATCTACATCTCGACCAACAACCATACTTTGTCAATCTTGCAGAGGCATGATTGGGAGTACTGACTATAACACTTTCCCTGTTTTTATGCTAAACATATATAGCAACACAGGAGTTATGAGGGGCACACTGAGTACCATGTTTGGAAGTAACAAATTACGAATAGGGGAGACCGGGAAAAATTGTAACATTTTTGACATTTCTGTCTGTAGCTTTTAGTTCTTTTAACCCAGTGTGTTCAAACTGCTATAAAAACTAACTTCAAGTGTCTGCTAATAACTGGTCTAGAAAATGCCTGTGCAACACAAACAGAAAATGCATGGCTTGATCTCAAATAAAAGGAGTGATGTGTTACAATTGACCCCATAGTCCGGGTCAGTTGTAACATATCTTGGGGCGAAATGTAACGTTATGAAATAAGGACCATGACAGTGACTCAAGATATTAAAAGCTTTTTATCCAAAACCTTTAAATGAAATTGCTGTGCTTCTGTAGAGTACAGGACTTAAACTACACTAACATCTGAACATTTCTAATAATAAAACTGTACACAAGGTTTAGCTGTGCACTAGCTTTAACAATCAAACAGTGTGTGTTTGTCCAACACTAAAATTTTGAAATAACAAAATTGAACAAAATGTGCTAACATACATTGGCTTCAACAACTGAATGTTGGTGTGTATGTGCACACACCCGCACACCCACACCTGTCAGGGTGGGGGGTATGGCAGTCCTGGAGTGCAAGCTTCATGGGCCCACAGATGACATGCCATGCAAGTGCATGACTCTGTCTCCTGTGGTTCAATGTATTGTATTGTATTGTATGTACTCATGCGTTCAGTCAAATTTATTTCGGGTAAGCTGTATTTATTATTGCTATTATTATTATTATTATTATTGTCCTTATTATTATTACTATTATTATTATTATTATTATACTGATCCGGATCACCATCCAGATCCAGGACTTCTTTAAAGGATTCTTTAACATTGCGGAGGGTGGCTTGGGCAGCCACCAGGCATTTCCAGAATTCAACATCAAAGGGCCAAACATCAAAGGCCATCAAAGACCAAAGGGCCAATCAAAGAGCAGAACACCTTTGTGTGAAACTTCAAGGGAGAGAAAGTGCTCCATTGTCATGGTAACCATAGACTGGCACCTGATAAAAAACCTACCTTGGTGGAGGTTTGCGCTCTCCGAGTGCTTTCTAGTTATTATTGGTTTTTTTTTATTTTTACATTTTTAAATGTTACAACTTACCCCAAGCAAGCTTGTTACAACTGTCCCTGAGTGCATTAGCAATGAGCTAACTTGGCTTACAGCTAACAGCTAAACATTACCACGAACAATGTGAATGAAAGATAGCTAAACAGACACATAATCAACACTAGAAAGCACTCGGAGAGCGCAAACCTCCGCCAAAGTAGGTTTTTTTTCCAAGTGCCCTGGGGGATTTCCATAGACTGGAAACCCCCCAGTCTACGGTTACCATGAACACTTTCTCTCCCTTGAAGTTTCACACAAAGGTGTTCTGGTCTTTGATTAGCCCTGTGGTCTTTGATGGCCTTTGATGTTTGGCCCTTTGATGTTGAATTCTGGAAATGCCTGGCTGCCGCCCGAGCCACCTTCTGCAATGTTAAAGAATTCTTTAAAGAAGTCCTGGATCCGGATGGTGATGCGGATCAGTCCCAAAATCCAATCATTTGTTCCTTATCCCATTAAACACATTTCCTGAAAATTTCATCCAAATCCATCCATAACTTTTCAAGTTATCTTGAACACAAACAGACAAACAGACAAACCAATGCCGGCAAAAACATAACTTCCTTGGCAGAGGTAATGATATATGTTTGATGAGTTCAACTACAAAGCAGGCTATGCAATCACAAAAATAATTTGAGCAAAAAAAATTACTTTCTTACCTCAAAATTATGTTTTCCCTCAAAATTTTTGCTGTGTCTGCTTCAGGGCACTACTTCTTCACATGTGGACTAAGGACTAAACTGAGCATGTGCAGAGTGAATCAGGTGATTCCTGACTTGTTCCTGGTTGGAGCAATTGCAAGTGTTACAACTGACCCGTGTTACAACTGTCCTCAATCTCCCCTACTCACATTACTGTAGTTAAGTAGATTTTTTGGGTGCTTGCACTTTTTGAGTATTTTTTTCAAGTGCGTAATTTTATTCATACTTGAGTACAATTTATGCCATGTAATCTATTTCGCTACTTTTAAAATCAACAGTCACCACTGAGTATGCCCACAATTTGAATTAATATTTTTAGCCTTTTATTTTTGTAGCCAATAAGGCTATCTGACCGCAACCACCCCAATTAATCTATGACGTAAGGAAAGGACAACTTCGCTGTGAACCAACGAGACATCGTTTGAATTACAATAAACACACACAGTGACTGATGATCCCTCACTGCATCGATCTTCAAGGATTTTCACAGCGCCTAAAAGCGTCTATCCCAATTGAGGACTGTCCTGCAGTCCCGCTCCACCCAACTCTACATGTCACATAATTTTGAAGGCATTAACTGAGTTTAAATTATTCATTTACCCATTTCTGGTGGCGGCTCCCGGGAGACTTGAGCCTCTGCCGAGTTTCCAAACACGGATGCTTCACGCCACTCCTCTCTCTGATTGGTCTTTGCATCACCACGTCATCATGTATTCATTCACTGAAGATGGAAAACTCTTTAGTGGCTCAGTCAATGTATGGTTCTATTATATTTCTGAAGTGGAAATATCCAGGGCTACTGAAAAAATGTTTGGGGCTAAAGCCCCGGATGCCCTGGTCAGGCGACGCCAGTGCCTTGGGGGCCCCCTGGTGACGTGGGGCCCCAAGCAGCTGCCTACCTTGCCCGTTGATAAGCTCTGCCTCTGGCTGCAGCAGCAGGCACAGGTTTCTGGAGGTAACATACCTACACACAGGAGGGCTGTTTTAGACATGGGCGAGGTAGGCAGCCACTGGGCGGCATTTTTTTACTACACGTGGGGGTTGGCACGTGCCCATCAGACTCGAAAGTACTTTATGTTTAACCGTGTGTATTAAACAGTTTCCTGACCCTTCTCCAACTTGACATCTGACCGTTTATGCTGGCTTCGCTGGGCAAGCCCTCCACTCCCTCCCACACTAAGTCTGATCATTCACGTAAAACATTGAACCAAATAAACTCTGCCTTCAGTTAAACAGCATGTAACATGAATGAAACTGAGAATGAGATTTTCATCATATTCATAGTGATGTATCCACCATCTGCTCTGTGGCATGATATTTTTTAATTTTTAAGTGTGGCTGTTACTGCTGTTGACTGTCAGTTATGTCCTTCTGTAATTCCGCCCATTTGCATGTGAAAATTTCATCAAAATAACTCCTGAGTCGCTCAGTGTCTTTGTGTGCTCGCTCCTCCTAGTGCCAGTGAGCGTAAAAACGTGTGAAGACGTGTAAAGGTGCACATAGATGCACAGCGCAAGGGACGGTGAGGAATCATTAATCACTTTGTGTGATTTTTGTTATTTAAACTGTGTTTTGTTGGCTCATGTGTGCGGTTATAGTGAAACAAAACCTCAAAATTTTTAGTCAGTCTCTTGGTTAATCAAAACTCAACATTCTTAAGTAGTCCAGCTCTGACCCTGACCCACTCACTTACTTTTTTCTAAATGATAAATTCATCTTTCGGTATCTGCACCACTTATTACCAGACAATTGTACAAGTCCCTTCGATCCGAGTCCCAAGCAAGTCTCAAGTCATTTGGGTCCAAGTCTCAAGCAAGTCTCAAGTTTTTCTGTTGTGGGCAAGTCAAGTCAAGTCGAGTCACAAAGATTGTCAAGTCAAGTCGAGTCACAGGTATGTCAAGTCAAGTCCCTCACCATTGTTCCCAAGCCCACCTAAAAAGCACTCAGGTATATATCTTGAAGAGAGAAACCTAAATTTCCTAAGGTCAATGTCAAAAAAGAGCATGCAGACTAGTCTGCATGGATTAAAGCAGCATAAAGCTGTTCATTTATCCATTACATTACATGTCTGATCATTTAGACTGAGGTAGATGGGAAAAGCTACATTCCATTAAAGAAATGGCATGTTTGATACAAAAAAAATATGTTTATTTGGAACATTTTGCAGTATTTAAATTGCTGGCTCAAACTGCCTTTTTGACATTTTTTAAAGTGTATTTTTTAGAGGTAGCTACCTTAACAAAGGCAAACAAAGTTACAGTATGAATGAACAGTGCAAAGTGCTTCTGTAAACAGCACCAGCAAATACTTGAATAAAAATTACATTTAACTTCAGAGATATCATAATATTTTAAAAATAAGCACTCTAAAAGGAAATAGGAGCTTGGGAAATGCAACCTTTCCCAAGTAAAACCAGTGTTTACCCTAAGCTTTGATGCTTTGGGATGGGGGTGGGGGTGGGGGTGGGGGGGGGGCATGGTCCGTCATTCCGGATCATCTATATTAATCACTTTGTTTGTCTATTCACTCATCTATCTTTCTGTTTCAATCATTTTTCATTTATTCATTCATCTATCTATCTTTCTATATTCATCATTTTCTGTTCATTTTTTCATTCAACTATCTATCTATCTATCTATCTATCTCTCTCTCTATCTATCTATCTATCTATCCATTCATCCAGTGGAGTAGTGTGGTTTATTCTAGTGAGTATACTCTGACATACTCTGAAGGATGTTTGTCCTCTTAGGGCCTCCATACACTGAAGACATGTTTGCACCATCCACTGAAAACAGCTCTGAGACCCACTTATGGGCCTCCACCCACAGGTTGAGAACCGCAGCACTAGTAGATTGTATTTAAAGCTTGATCCTTCAAAGATTGTTCTTATATCATGGAGAAAAAGTGATCCAGGATACCTCAGGATGAATTTATCATTTAGAAAACAGTGAGTGAGTGAAAACAAGAGCTGGACTGCTGAAGAATGATGAGTTTTGATGAATTAAATGGCTGACTCGTGTCATTTTTTAAGTCTGTGTTCACTTAAACCGGGCAAATGAACTATGAATGATAAAATCACACAAAGTGACTGTTGATCCCTCACTGTCCCTGCGATGCGCGTCTGTCTGCGTCTTTACGCACACCGGCAGACGGAGGAGCGCGCGCGCAAAGATGCTGAGCAGGGATTTAGATCAAACGTTATTCACATGTACATCGGATGAAAATCTGTCTTCTTCTTCAGCTTTTCCTTCCTTTCTCTGCTCTGTATGAAAGCGTTACTTAAATCAGTGAATGTTTCATTCATGTTATGCGCTGTTTAACTGAAGGCAGAGTTTGTTTTGTTGAATGTTTTTACGTGACTGATCAGACTTTGTCCGAGACATAGAGGATGGCTTGTGCAGCATGCAGACGACGGGACGGAGAAGGGAGGAGCAATGCATTTTAATGAATGTAATGAAACGATAGTGATGCATTACCCCCAAATTCCACATAACGTGAAACCCCACTGGATGCGCCACGCCGAGCAGCGCTGCAGCGCGCAGCCCTGTAGGAAGGGGGGCTGATCCCCAGAGAGTCACAAGCTCTTGTGCGAACAGCGATGTCACACATCAATAAAACATGTTATAGACTGAGAAAAGAAGTAAACAACACCTCACTTCGCTTCTCTAAGGTCCCTTTGCTGGTTGTTACGAGACATTCTTTTATTTTGATGTACTCAGTTGTTATGAGGTGAGCCTGTGCTATTTTTCAATTAGATGCAGTATGTTGTTTTCGCCACCGGGAGATGCATGTCATACAAGGCAAGGGTCATGCATTGTCTCTGTATGTTTGTTGTTGGTTGCCACGACTACTTCCTTCTTCTCCCCCTTCTCTACGATATGAGACCACGAGTTGTAACAGTTCACCTGAGGAGAAAATAAATGTGCCAAGATGGCTAAAGGTGTATTATTGCCTCCGTCCACTTTTTCCGAGTTCAACGCTTGTGATGCTGCAAAGCTCAACAGGTTATGGGCCCAGGAGCAACTCGGAGAAGAGAGCCGATAGAAAGTCGCGACGGACAGCGTGCTAACGGCTAACATAGCATCATGGAGTCACGAGGAGCAAGCAGGCAGCCTCGACTTATGTTCGACGGAGATGAAACCAAGTATGAACTGTGGGAGACTAAAGTGCTTGGACATTTGCATTTATTGGGATTGAAGAATACAGTTCTGAGAGAACCCCGCGGCGAAGCTGAAGTAGCAGCAGATGGTAAGAAGAATGCTGATGCTTATGCAGAGTTGATCCAACTTTTGGACGACAAGAGCCTCTCTCTCATTATGAGAGATGCACCGGACAATGCAAGAAAAGCACTGAAAATATTAAGGGAGTACTATGCTGGGAAGGGGAAGCCCCGCGTTATCAACCTGTACACCATACTGACATCGCTTCAGAAGACGAGCAGCGAGACGGTAACGGACTACATTATCAGGGCAGAGACCGCCATCACGGCGCTGCGGAACGCAGGTGAAACTTTAGGAGACGGTTTGCTTATTGCAATGGTCTTAAAGGGGCTACCAGAAAGTTTTAAGCCATTTGCAATACACGTGGCACACAATGAAGATAATATAACATTTGCAGCATTCAAAACAAAGCTGCGTAATTTTGAAGAAACAGAGAAGCTAACCATAGCTGAGTCTAGTGACAATGTGATGAAGACTGTGGCGAGAGCCGGGCGGGGTCCCGCCAAGTCAAACGCGCATGACAGGAGCTATGAAGACGCAGCTATTGTATGTTTTAAGTGTGGCATGAAAGGCCACCGAGCAAAAGCGTGTCGACGGAGGACATGGTGCAGTCGCTGTAAGAGTGACACCCACAACGATGCCACTTGCAGGCATAAAGAGAAACAAGACGGCGCGAAAAAGGTTACAGATGAGAGCCAAAATGGATGTGGAGCAGCAGCAGCAGCGGATTATGCCTTCAGGATCAAGGATGCAGACATCAGGGTTCAGCAGCAACCAGCACGTAGCATCAAGGAAAAAGGCTTAATGGTTGACACTGGAGCGACTTCTCACATCGTGACTGACATAGCCAAGTTTAAAAGTTTTGATGACAAGTTCAAGCCAGAGATGCACTGTGTGGAGTTGGCAGACGGCAGCCAGTGCAGCGGTGTAGCTCAACACAAGGGAAATGCAGAGGTGTTTCTGGTGGACAGTATGGGAGAACGACGCAGAGCAACGCTGAGAGACGCACTGTTTATACCGTCCTACCCCCAAGACATCTTTTCAGTGAGGTCAGCCACCGCTCATGGAGCAACGGTAACATTTAAACAAGGACAGGACATGTTGACACATGAAGATGGTACCAGATTTGACATTCATATGTATGGTAAATTGTATTATTTACATACTGAAGTTGAGGATAGTGATAAGTGTAACACTTGTCATGACATGCAGACATGGCACGAAATATTGGGGCACTGCAATTATGATGATGTGCTTAGATTACAAAATGTGGTTAATGGCCTGCAGATTAAAGGTAAGGCTACAAAGCCTGATCAAGAGTGTGAGGTATGTATCCAGGGAAAGTTTGTTCAAACTCGAAGTAGAGATCCTGATACAAGAGCAAAGGCTCCCTTACAAATGGTGCACACAGACCTAGCAGGTCCAGTAGCGAATGAATCTATTGATGGTTACAAATATGTGCAGTCATTCACTGACGATTATTCAAGTGCAGTATTTGTATATTTTCTTAAGACAAAGAGTGACACCGTGCAGGCAACTGAAAAATTCCTAGCAGATACTGCTCCTTATGGAAAGGTTAAGTGCATCAGGTCAGATAATGGCACAGAATTTATGTGCAGGGATTTCCAGACTATACTAAGGAAAAATGGTATCAGACATGAAACGACAGCTCCATATTCACCTCACCAGAATGGTACCGCTGAGAGGGGTTGGCGTACTCTTTTTGAAATGGGCAGATGTATGCTCATTGAAAGTCAGCTGCCAAAATGTCTCTGGAACTATGCTGTTCAAATGGCAGCCATAGTACGCAACAGATGCTTTAATAAGCGAACAGGGAAAACCCCTTACCAGATGTTGACAGATAAAAGACCTAACCTGTCCAAAATGCAGAAATTTGGATCTGTATGTTACACATACAAACAGAACAAGGGAAAGCTTGACTCCCGATGTGATCAGGGATTGTTTGTAGGTCATGACAAAAACAGCCCTGCCTATTTGGTTTATTACCCTGATGCTGGTAAGATTCAGAAACACAGACTTGTTAAATTTGTGAACAAGGTAAATGTGGAAAAGCAAACACAGACAGTTGAGACAGAACATGATGATGATGATGAAGTGAGACATCCTATGGCTGACACACAGAAAGTCTTTGAGAGCACTCAGAATCCTCAAGAGCCGAGGTTTAAAACTAACAATCCAAACGATTATTCAACAGATGAATGTGATCAAGAAAAACCAAGTGAGACAAGTGATGAACCTGTAAATGGGAGGTATCCTGTAAGAGAGAGGCGAAAGCCCAGTCATTTGAGGGATTTTGTAACTGATGACAGCAATAGTGATGGGATACATATTACCATTGATTACTGTTACAGAGCCATGTGTGATATTCCACACACCTTTAAAGAAGCAATAGAGTCAGCTAACTCAAAACATTGGGTTAAAGCAATGGACGAAGAAATCCAGTCATTAAAAGAAAATAACACATTTACTCTGACTACTCTGCCAAAGGGTAAGAAAACACTGGGGGGTAAATGGGTTTATTCTCTTAAGAGTGACATTGAAGGTAACGAAAAGTACAAAGCAAGGTTTGTGGCACAAGGCTACACCCAGAAGATGGGGATTGATTATGGTGAAACATTCTCCCCAACAGCAAACTTGACAAGTGTTAGAGTACTGTTACAAAAGGCAGCACAGGAAAACCTGTTGATCCATCAAATGGATGTGAAAACCGCTTACCTACACGCTCCCATTGACTATGAGATCTACACAGATCAACCAGAAGGTTATGAAGAAGGGGAAGATTTAGTGTGTAAGCTGGAAAAATCTTTGTATGGTCTTAAGCAATCAGGCCGAAATTGGAACAGAATTTTACATGACTGCCTAACTGAAAACGACTTTACACAAAACCCAGCAGACAACTGTGTCTATTCCAAGGAGACAAAACAAGGAAAAGTGATAATGATAATCTGGGTGGACGATTTGATAATTGCTGCCAGCAATGAAAAAGTTATGATGGATGTGAAAGGGATGCTTTCAGAAAAGTTTAAGATGAAAGATTTAGGGAGGCTTAAGCATTTTCTTGGTATCACTTTCACTCAGTCTGATGGATGTGTGAAAATGTCACAGGAAACCTATGTAAACAAGATATTGGAAAGGTTTAACATGCAAAACTGTAAACCGAGAGAAACGCCCTGTGATCAAAAACTGTTGTACACAGATGGTGCTGCAAAGATGTGTGATGTAAAAGTGTACAGAGAGGCTGTTGGCAGCCTCATATATTTAACAACATGTACACGTCCAGACTTAAGTTTTGTGGTAAGCAAGCTATCACAATATTTTTGTGAACCAACAGAAGAACAGTGGGTAACTGTGAAACATGTTTTTCGGTACCTCAAGGGCACTTCAGACAGAGAGTTGTGTTTCAGAAGAAACAGCAGTAAAAGTTTGGGTCTTGTAGCCTATAGTGATGCAGACTGGGCGTCTGATACTACTGACAGACGCAGCACCACTGGTTACTGTATAAGCCTAAATGAGAACAGTTCTTTAGTCTCATGGAAAACTAAGAAACAACCTACAGTGGCGCTCTCAACATGTGAAGCAGAATATATGGCTCTAGCCTCTACTCTGCAAGAATGCATATACTTAGAGCAGCTATTGAAAGGTATTGATGAGTATAAATACACACAAACAGTAGTGTATGAGGATAACCAGGGAACGATTGCCCTTGCCAAAAACCCTGTAAGCAGACAGAGGTGCAAACACGTGGACATTAAATACCATTTTATAAGGTCCATTGTAAATGAGGGGAAAATGACTCTGGTGTATTGCACTACTGAGGAAATGGTTGCCGATCTTATGACCAAACCTGTCACAAAATCAAAACTGAAAAAGTTTTCAGGCATTATGTTTGGTGTTTGAAAGAGTGGAAGAGGTCCACATCCATATTGTGTGTAATTTTTGTTTGTATTGAACAACCTGAGTACAAGTGGGGGTGTTAAAAGATATTATTTGTATTGTGTTCTCAGTTGTTATGAGATGAGGCTGTGCTATTTTTCAATTAGATGCAGTATTTTGTTTTCGCCACTGGGAGGCGCATGTCATACAAGACAAGGGTCATGTATTGTCTCTGTATGTTTGTTGTTGGTTGCCATGACTACCTTTCTCCTTCTCCTCTTTACCCGCCTGCCTGAAGCACACACGAGGTCAAGCCGTTCTCCCAAATAAATAAGCCAGAAAAGGCTGAAGAGTATAACTGCCTCCGTCAAGTTATTTCCGAGTTCAACGCTGGTGAAGCTGCAAAGTTCAACACTGGTCCCAACCTTACAGCTTCGTGATTTATTCCATTTCTATCTGCCTATATCCTTGTAGAAAGGATGTTTAGTGTCATATATACAATGTTATATATTTCTGTACCTCTACGATTCACTTTTCTTCGTCCATGGTGTCGTGTTGCCTCTGTGACTCTCTGACCAACTGTTGACCTAATGCTCGTACCTCCGGTTATGAAGTAATGACAAACTATTGAGGAAATTTACGTTCGAGAGTCCATGCATTGTGTTTTATTTTGAAAGTTCTGGATACTCCACACGTTGACTTTGTAGCAAGATCAAACTCCCCCAAAGGACAAGGATGCCTTCATTCCTTTCTCCTCTCTCTAAGGCCTGGTTGTAACTTACTAGAGACATGTGGAGCCATAAAGTCTCTCTTTATTTCCCGCCATCTACGACCAACAGACAACTTTGTTGACGCTAAAGATATATTTATTGCCCTGGACTTCCTGGACTAAACAATGAATGGCCGAGATAAGATGTTTGAACAGACTACGTTCCCAGAGACTTAAATAGTTCTTTTCTACTCCCAGAAGATTCTTCTGTGACACCTAAAGATGGCTTTTGACCTCCTGGGTAGTGGACCCCTCATTGCTGCCCAAGTGTAGAGAACAGATGTTTTTCAGCCAACAGAAAACCACAACCTTATAAACTCTTTAGCGAAACAATGGACACATCTAACAATGTGATATTTGATTCTGTCATGAAAAATGCATTCTGATGATGTGATTTCTGTTTCTCTAACCTTACAAATGCCCAAGTTATGAATATAATGCATTAACCTTCTTAAAGCCTCCTCTGAAGCTTTGCCATGGACAAACCATGAGCGCCCCTCAGTGGAAGACTGAGGAGAGAACTTGATCCAGAAATGCATCTGTTATATCTGCATTATTGCCCGTTTCTATTGATGAAATGTTTATTATACATTTTCTATACATTAAGTTTTGGTAGCAAAACATCTCAAAGACATGCAAACTTATATATCTAAGTTTTAACCACATATATGTTGTTTGGTTGTATTTTTAAGAAGAATTTCACATTTTATTCTTTCTTATCTTTTAGATATGGACTGTTTGGTATCAAACAATTTATCGTAAGATTTTCTGCTCAGTTGGAGGGTTTATATTGGGTGGTTATCAAAGTACAACTTAATATTTTGGCCAAATGTAAGTTAATAAAGTCTTTGTTACTCATCTAAGGCCCTCCTCCTGTGAGACCCTCCTTACCAGTCAAAACCAGAGAGACACATTCCTCTCCTCTCTTCTTCTTTGACTTTTCATCCCTACACTTTGTTTTTACGTCTTCTTCGACGGTCTGATCCGTTTTTCTTTTTGTCAACGCGGCTCTCCAATATCTTCCCCTAGTTCCCCTAGTTCTCCTAGTTCTCCTATATCCTCTCCTATATCTTTTTCTAAGTTTTGTCTAAGTAACGTAACACGCCTGTCAGTGCTTCTCGCTTACATGAAAAAAAAAACGGAGCCTGTCCCAACCTCCTAGAGAGCGCGGCGTGCACACAGACCGCTCATAGGCTACTAGAATGATATGATATCCACGTGAAAAAAAAACACAAGCTACAATTTTTCCAAGTCATTTTGTCTCAAGTCAAGTCAAGTCTGGAGTCATTGTCTTCCGAGTCTGAGTCGAGTCCCGAGTCTTTACCTCACGAGTCCGAGTCTAGTCGCAAGTGGTCAAATTAGCGAGTCTGAGTCCCTATAACCCGAGTCCAATTGTCTGCTTATTACCTCCGCCAAGGAGGTTATGTTTTCGCCAGGGTCTGTCTGTCTGTGTGTTTGTCTGTTAGCAAGATTACGGGAAAACTACTAGATGGATTTTCATGAAAATTTTTTACCAGAGGTGTAGTTTGGTCCTCTTTGAAAGATCAACCTTCAAACGCAGTCTACTAGTGCAGTGGGTCAACCTGTGGGTCAAGGTCCAAAAGTGGGCCTCAGAGTTGTTTTCAGTGGACTGTGTGTAAATTAGGTAAACATGTGGCAAACATGCACTGCTGTCTTCATTTTAAGGTTCACATGTGTTTTGTGGCTCCAGACAGATTGTTTTGGTGGGAGTGGTGGGCAAAATGGCTCTTTTGATTGGAAAGGTTGCAGATCCCTTGTTCTACAAATATGCTTTGTACGTAGATATTTTATACAGGTGAATCGAATCTAATGCCTGCCATTGATGATGAATAAAACATCCATCAGTTAAAAAGTAATTAATTAAACTTTGTACTTTGACTTAAGTACTTTTCTAACACCAGTGCCTTTACTTGTAATTGAGTACAATTTAAGCAATGTAACAGTACTTGTACTTGAGTACAAATTTTCAGTACTCTTTCCACCTTAATGTCTAATGTTTAATTTTAAATTTTGTTCTTACCTTTGTCTTTGGCGTCTATGTATGCGTGGTGTAATCTCACGGACTGCAAAACGAATCTACCTACGGGTACAAATAAAGTAACCTGAACCTGAACCTCTGCTGAGTCCACCAAACCAATGGCCTTTGGTCACAGTGGGCTGTGGCACACACACATAGACACATACTCTTCCACCTACACACACACATGCAGTTGTGTGTGTAGGTGTATCATACTGTGCATGATAAGCACAGTTCTGTGTTAACTAACAAAGTATCCTGTTTTTATCAGAAAAAAATACATCATGCCTGAGAATGGCACCGGTATTAAAAGTAAATACAGAACATTAAAGTCATCCTCACCTCTTTTTCCATGATTGGCTGCTGCTTCAATGTTTGGCAGCCCTACTTCCTTGGGCTCATTCTTGATGAGCAGCAGACAAACAAGGGAGAAGACCAGACACATCATTCCAGATACTGACATAATTGTCCTCCAGCTGTAGTTCTGGGCCAACACTGTAGCAATAATGGGGCCCAAGCTGCCTGCTAGATTCATGCTGCAGGAGAGGACTGCCCAGTATGTTCCGAACTGAGATGGCTCAAACCACTGTTAGAGAAAAGAGAGAATGAAGACTTGACAGCACAATAGCAGAGAAAAAGCTTTTTATATTTATGTACCATATTTATGTACGGATTGTTATGTCAGCCACTGACATAACAATCCGCCATGTTGTCTACTGGTGGGTTTTGGAGACATAAAGAGCGAAACACAATTTTTGAATACGAGTCTCACTAATGTTTGCTTGTGTTACTAAAAACCTATAATCATCATCTAAACTGACCTATAATCTATAAAAATAATAGGTACAAATATGAATGAAAAAGCCCTCACCTCATAACTGTTGTAAATAATGCCCTGTTCACGATCCTTTTTGGTCTTCACCGGCTCGTTGCTTAGTGTTTAGTAACGGACGGGCTCATTCCAAAATCTGAACGCTAGATATCGCTAATATGGCAATTTCTCACACTGCACCTCTAAACAGCATCCACATCCTGGTGTATTGACCATTACAGAAACATGGAAAAAAATGTTGTAAATTTTTGTCCCATGGCCATGAAACTGTAAAGAATACATGACAATTAGTAGCGAACAAATAACTTTATATAAATAACTCTGGAATTTAAAGCAGCATAACGTAAGAGTCTGGCTTTCAGCTCTCTAGGGGCCTCTATGGTCGTTGAGTGTAACTGCACTGTCGTAACACAGAGCACCTCACACCAACGTGCATTTGTTGACATACAGAGGGAGGAGAAGCTAGCCCACAGGGGCCTGTTGCACAAAAGATTCAGACATCCAGGGGGTATTCCACGAAGCTGGCCTAGCTCAAAGCCTGGCTTATTTCGATTATCCTCGCTAATTTTAATGAGTTCGGTTCCACAAACGAGGCTTAGGGCTAGCATGGCTTGGTAACCATGGTAAATGGTAAATCAGCCAGCGCAACAAGCCTGGTCCCGGGCAGGCTTACGGTCAAGCTTACCTTAGCTGCGTCTCAGAGAAGGTCCGACAGGCTTCTGAAAGACGCCTTGTGAACTGCATGTCTCACATTAAAATCATCTTGATCTGTAATGAATGATGTTCTTGTTCGGAAACATAAATTGAGACCTTTTTTAAACATCGGAATAACCATGAATCAAGATATGTCAGATACTACACTATTTACTCCTCATACAAGAAAGTAAGTGGGTGAGTGGTTAGAGTGCAGTATGATGAGTCACAGTAAGCTGTGCTTTTCACTGCGGCGTGGGTTCGATCCCACCAGCGGTAACTATTTGAAAATATCTGACTTTCTTTCTTCTGTCATCCTCAAAGTACAGTCAACACATAACAGAATAAAGGCAAAAATTGTCTTATAAAAAAAAATAGAGGGTGACAACGGCCACAATTTCCCATAAAAAATACCTTCCTTTTACCAGCGGTCCATTCTGATCATGATGACAATCTAACGGTGATGCCAAATGATGAGATAACTACTTTATTTGTGTAAAAGCTCATTTGTGTCTTCTTCCTTATTTAGTGATAGTGCACTGTAGCACTATCATCCCTAATAAAAAAAAAATGATATCTCCTCTATACATGTTTTTTCCACTGTTTTATTCAGTGTTTGATGAAACATCACCACATGAAGTAGTAAGTTTGCCTACTTTGGTTTTAGGTGTTACCTATGTTGCTGCTATATTCATCCATTATGGATATATATTTGTCAAATAAAGAACATGAATTAGGCCTTCATGTAAAATAGTGAAATACCATCATCACATTACACAAAAACTATAAAACAAACTATGCTGTTTCATATATGTATATACATATATATATATATGTATATACAAATATATATATATATATATATACATGTGTGTGTGTGTGTGTGTGTGTGTGTATATATATATATTTGAAGAAATCAACTTCATCAACAGGTTTTGAACAGCTTTCATTTCATCAAGATCGATCTCCCCTGGGCCATAGTAGTGTGAGGAGCTTCAGGTGGTGCTATTTTGACGAATTTCACATGTGAAAAGAGGAAACTTACCACTTTGTAAAATATTTTTGAATTTAATCTTGACCTGCTGCCCCATCCTTTTTTTGCTGTTTAAATTGCTCCTGTTAAAATGCATCAAAAACAAAGACGTCAAGACTATTTTACCCACTAAAATATTACAAATTGAATAAGCAATCATTGCAGTTGTGGATTATCCCTAATCAGTGTTCAAAAACATGCCCTCTGAAAATCTAAATTTTCAAACGTGTGCGTGTGTAAGCATAGGAAAAGTGCTTCATTAGGAATAAAAAAAAAACCAATTACTTATACGCATTTAAATGGTGGGCAATGCTTTGGCAGCATCTCTGGCTTTTTTTATTGCAACCGTGATGCCCATTTTTGTGATTTTCCCCGCGTAGTCCTCATACAACTCCATGAGGAGTTTTTGCTCCACCGAGGAAAACGTCTCCGCTCTTGTTTTTGACATGATTTCGTCATTTCGACAATCGACACGTCCGGGCTTTTTATCTACCCCGGACGCACTTAGCCGCAGCTTGGATCAGCCTGGCTAGAATAAAAACTGAAAAACAGCTGAGCCTCGTTAGTGGAACGAGTTGCAGCTGAGATTAAAGTGGCCCGCTTATTCAAGCCACGCTTACCGGCGATAGCCCAGCCTTTTTTAGCCAGCTTCTTGGAATAACCCCCAGGATAAATGACTAAGCTTGGCTCATTGAATCCAAAACAAGAGGGTTCAGGCTTTGTTGGTTGCACAAAAGACCAAGCGAGGATGACAGCACACGGATTCATCAAGCCAGGTGTAACCCATCCTAGATCAGTGCACGCACGCAATTCCTTAAACAGACCCCCGTGATCGATCACAGAATCACAGATTCATCATGACAGCAACAGCTTCTCTCCATCGGAGCAGGAAGTCTTCATGGACGCGTATGAGGAGGTTGAAACATCACAATATCATTCCAAATAGTTAATTAACGTCTCCGAAATCATAGTTGTGTCCTGATTATGAATTTGTTGAATTGCACGTGAACATGTTTGCTCCTTATGATCCATGCCCCATACTGTTGGATTATATGTGCACGAGTTTGTGCAGAGCCATCTCTACCCAATGTGGGGCCCTAGGCGAGATTTTATATGATGCCCTCCTCCATCAGCAATTTACATATGCTTACATAAGAAATCAAACAGCATTGATTTTTACCATTGTCTGTAATTTATAAGAAAACGTGTCACCAAATTCACATACTCAACAAATTACAAATAAATTACAAAATACAATATAAATACCCTTACCACAAAATAAACACCCTTTTAAATAGGTCAACAAATAATAATAATTGTAATAAATCATAATTACAAAAATCAACATCAAACAATTAAATAACCACACAGTTAGCAAACAATAACTCTATACATAGACTACATTTACACTATGCAATACCTTAACATTTGAATTACTGTGAGCTTTTCTACTTTAAGAGTTAATAGTAATAACTAGTTTTAATATAATTATATTGAAGTTTAATTTTTTTCACAGATTTTGTGGCAACCCCCTGGAGGCCATGGGGCCTTTTGCTTATATTGCCTAATGGGCAAGACGGCTCTGCATGCATGTGTACATGGGTAGGTCATGAACTAACCACTTAAAGTCATGTGTGTGCATGTGCGTGTGTGTAGATTAAACATGACTTGGCCAAAGCTGACATGCAGCAGGTGCTATTGAGGGTTATTTTGTGAATAGGAAATTCTTTCACAGCATTAATGTTCAGGTGAACATGACTTTTTGTTATTGTTATTTAATGAACATTGTGCACTCCTTGTGATGTACATTGATTTAATAGTCTACATCTTACAGTTTCAGGTGCTGACTGCCTGATCAGCAATGTTATGGCAAATTGACCACTGCAATCTACCAGCACCTATCACAAGGTGAGCCCCACAGCCTCTATTGATAACCACTTTAACATCATGGCCGTGTCAAGCATGTCTCTCTATTTCTGAGGTTATGATGATGATATTTTGCATTGACAGGTGAATTCTCAGGTGTGTTGCTGGGGGACAGAGCATATGCCTGCCAGCCTTTTCTCCTCACACCGTTTACAGACCCTCGGGGAATACAGCAGCCATACAGTCATGCCCATGACAGGACAGGGGCCCGAATAGAAACGACCTTTGGCCTCCTAAAGGCACGCTTTCATTGTCACCAAAACCTGAGGGTCAGTCCAGACAGGGCAGGTGGCCTGTACATTGTAGTGTGGCCTGCCTGAGGATGAAGAGACGGCTAGAGTGCCTTCACACATAGACAACAGTGGCCGGCTGGTCAGAGACCAATACATCTTAAATTGTTTTAGTTACGCATGCTGTAAATTTAAGTTAAATATGACCTGCAATGGCAGACAAATATGTTTTAATTTTAAATTATTTTGTCCTATTATGATGTGTGTGCTGTATACAGGCCTGCAAGAAAGGCTCCTGCATCCATTCATTTGTCTGTTCATGTTACGGCTGTGGCCGTATTTGGCTGTTTCGGTGTTTGTGCTTGTATTTTCTGTGTGAGTGAGTGCTCTGTTCTGCGTGGATCTTTGTTTTTCGTCCCATGTGTTTGTGAGAGAGTGTGCGGTCTTGTGTGAGTGGATCTCTGCTTCTCAGATGATGGTGCTGTGTGGTTGGCTGGTAAGGTTGGGGGCTGGCGGCGAGGACGCAGCGCTGATTGGCCTCGACATCTTCAAATATGGCGGCCTGTGGTTGACGGGCAGACCACCTGACAGCAGCACACCTTCATGTTTCTTCCCTGCCTCCAACCGTAGTTTGCTTTGAGAAGCTCCTTTGTTAGCATATGCATGTTCTTGTTTAACTTAGTGAACCTTAGTTTCTTTTTTCCCTAGTGAATTGTGTTTTTTTTTTTCCTGGAGTAATTTTATTTCTGAGAGCTTATCACCTCCTTAGTTTGAAATCCAGACTTTTGTTCAAGCCCGTTGAAAGTGAGCTGTTTATTTAAATTTGTTTGTAAATGTCAAACCTTTCAGAGATCTCGTATTTCGTTTGGGGACTGGGAAGAACAGTCTTATTATTTTTTGAATCTTTATGGTACGCACTACCCCCTAGACTGGTGCGTAACATAATTTGGGGGCTCGTCCCATTCTTTTTCGAATTGTTTGGTGAGTATTTTCGTCGTATTTTCTTCTGCATTTCTTTGGTTGGCAATTTTTTCTGGTGTGGGTAAAAATGGATTTGGATGAATTCGCACAATTTCCTACCATTGAAAAATTAAATAGGTGCACCAAAGCTGATTTGTTGTTGATAGCTGATGTATTTAATGTGTCTTTGCCTTTACATGCTAAGAAGGCAGAGATGAAAGCACAGTTAACAAAGAGGTTGGTGGAGGGGGGTATAATTAAGTCAGATCCTAAATATGTCGGCGCTTTAGAGGAGATGGCACAGCTAGTGGAGGCGGAGGCTGACACAGCTAAGCCGATCCTCAGCGGCCTGATGGATGTGGGAGCGGAGGCTGCCACACCTCCTCAGGTCTCCGCTGATCCTGTCGCTCTGCTACAGGCTGGAGTCGACACGGAGGATCTAAGACTGGCCCTGCGTATGAAGGAGGTGGAGCTCGAAACAAAAACCCGTGAGGTTGAGCTCATGCATCTCCGTATAAGGGCATTGGAGCTTAACAAAGCTTCTCCCCTCCCTAGCCCTTTAAATCCTCCTCCCGCTGCGTCAGAAAAGTTTGATGTCAGTAGACATATCGCTTTGGTGCCGACTTTTAGAGAGACAGAGGTTGATTCTTATTTTAATGCCTTTGAGCGCATCGCAGCAACTCTTAGTTGGCCCAAAGATGTGTGGAGTCTGCTGCTTCAGTGTAAATTGGTGGGGAAGGCTCAGGAAGTTTGTGCGACTTTATCCATTGATGAGAGTTTAAGTTATGATGTTGTAAAAGCAACAGTGTTGCGGGCCTACGAATTAGTGCCAGAGGCTTATCGCCAAAAATTCCGCGCCTGTGAAAAATCTGCCAACCAAACTTTTGTGGAGTTTGCGCGAGAGAAAACAGTTTTGTTTGATAAATGGTGCGCAGCGAGTAAAGTTTCTGATTTTGCGCAACTCCGTGAATTGTTTCTGCTGGAGGAATTTAAATCATGTCTTCCTGAAAAAATAGTTGTTTATTTAAATGAACAAAAAGTCGATACATTGTCTAAAGCTGCCGTTCTTGCAGATGAATTTGTTTTAACTCATCGTGTCTCTTTTCCTCCAGTGCGCCGTGAAGTATTCTCTGCCGGGGTAGAAAAAAACTCGCGAGCTGCATCTAAAATTCCTCCGCGCACAACCTCTATGCCTGCTGGCAACCGTGAGTGTTTTTACTGCCACGAAGCGGGGCATTTAATTGCTCACTGCCCAGTTTTGCAGCACAAAGGACAAAACCAGAATCCCAAAAAGCCCAAAAGTGTTGGTTTTGTTCAGCCTGCTCCTGCCCTCTCTTCTGTCAGCGAAGATGAATCTGATGAGGTGGATGAAGCTTATCGCCCATTCATCCTCAAAGCTTCGGTGTCGCTGACAGGTAAGGATGAGGGTCAAGTTCCAATTACTATTTTGCGCGACACTGGGGCCACACAATCGCTCATTCTATCACGAATTTTGCCATTTTCTCCTAACTCTTTTTGTGGTTCTGATGCTCTGGTGTGGGGGGTAAAAATGAGCGTGTTACGGGCACCGCTGCACACAGTTTTTCTGCGCTCACCCCTTGTCTCTGGCCCGGTTAAGATTGGCACTCGCTCTCGTTTACCGGTGCGCGGCGTTGCGCTCATTCTTGGCAATGATTTAGCGGTTAAAAAGGTTTTTCCGACGCCCGAAGTGATCGATAATCCTATTGTGGATTGTTCTGCCCCTGCTGCTGTCAGTGGTCTCTCTGTGTTCCCGGCTTGTGCTGTTACGCGCGCGCAGGCGCGCAAGTATGATGATGCTCTGGATTTATCTGACTCATTCATGTGTGTTGAAAGTTCTGAGAAGACTGAAAAATCTGTTGAAAAACTTGACAGATGTGTAACTGAAAATTTGCTACCCACTGATGCTATTCTGTCTTTTGTTGTTGATAGGGCTGAGTTTGTCCTTGCACAGCAGACTGACCCATCCCTGAAAACCTGCTTCTCATCTGCTGCCAGCGCAAGCGCTAAAAACCCCTCCGTGTACCGCATTGATAACAGTGTATTAATGCGTAAGTACTCTCCCCCATCTGGTGACTTAGGTTGGAATTCAGTTCACCAGGTAGTTGTGCCTCAGAAATTCTGTCTCCAAGTTCTTAGCCTTGCGCATGACAGTTTCTCTGGTCATCAAGGAATTAAAAAGACTTACCAACGCATCCTGCGTTATTTCTTTTGGCCAGGTTTGAAGACTGATGTATCTAAGTTTTGCAGGTCTTGTCACGTTTGCCAGCTGAGCAGTAAACCAAATCAGGTTATTCCCCCTGCTCCTCTGCAGCCAATCCCAGCCCTCGGTGAGCCATTTGAGCACATAATCCTAGACTGTGTAGGTCCGCTCCCCAAGACAAAGTCTGGTAATCAGTACCTCCTAACTTTGATGTGCGCAGCAACTCGGTACCCTGAGGCAATACCGCTGCGCACACTTAAAACCAAAGCGGCCATAAAAGCCATGATAAACTTCTTTTCCACATTCGGTATGCCAAAATCCATCCAAATAGACCAAGGTACTAACTTTACATCTAAACTGTTCGCTCAGGTCCTCTCCACTTGGTCCATAAAACACCAAAAATCCAGTAGTTTCCATCCAGAATCGCAAGGTGCTCTTGAGCGCTTTCATCAGACATTAAAGTCGATGATGAGGAAATATTGTCTCGAATCAGGTAAGGAGTGGGATGAGGGGCTTCCTTTCCTCCTTTTGGCGGCGCGTGAAAGTGTGCAGGAGTCCCTCGGCTTTAGTCCCGCGGAGTTGGTGTTTGGGCACACCGTGCGTGGTCCGTTGAGATGGCTCCGTGAGAAATACCTCTCTGATACTCCCAGCCCAACACAAAATGTTCTGGAGTATGTGAGCTCTTTTCGGGAGAGACTGCATAAGGCTTGTGATGCCGCGCGCAGCTCTCTTTCTGCGTCTCAGACAAAAATGAAAAAGAAATTTGATCAGAAAAGTTTGAAAAGAGAATTTCAAGTCGGTGAAAAAGTTCTGATTTTCTTCCCGATATCTGGTTCCGCCCTTAAAGCTAAATTTTCCGGACCGTACGTTGTGAAAAAAAAATTAAGTGAAACAAATTATGTTGTCAGAACCCCAGATAGGAGGAGGAAGTCTCGTGTGTGCCACATAAATATGATGAAGGCTTATTTTGATCGTGACTCGGATGTCACTCCGTCTGCTCCAACCGTGCTCTCTGTTTCTAGCGCGCCTCTGCCTCCCTCTCAGTATTATCCTGAGAGTGACGGCCTTCGTGTTTCTGTTACTGACCCGTGCGCCCGTCACCAAAATTCCGAAATCTTGACAGATTTAAAATCTCACCTTCCGCATCTAAGTGTCGCTGCCAAAAATGACATCTGTAATCTGATCCATAGCTTCGGTTCATTATTTTCTGATACTCCATCTCGCACTTCCGTTCTCTTTCATGACATTGATGTCGGTAATCATTTCCCCATAAAACAGCATGCTTACCGCGTAAACCCCACCAAGCGCGCACTGTTTCAGCAGGAGGTAACATACCTGCTGGAGCACTGGGTTGGCAGTCCCTAGCTGCAGCGCGTGGAGCTCTCCGTGCCTACTCGTGCCAAAGGCAGACAAAACCCCTCGTTTCTGCACAGACTTCAGAAAGGTAAATTCGGTAATGAAGCCTGACTCCTATCCTCTGCCGAGGATGGAGGACTGTGTTGACCGCGTTGGTTCAGCTAAATTCGTGACCAAGCTCGATCTGTTAAAGGGTTATTGGCAGGTCCTTTTAACTCCCCGTGCTTCAGAGATTTCTGCTTTCGTTACCCCCGACAGTTTTCTACAATACACTGTTATGCCCTTCGGTCTGCGTAATGCTCCTGCCACTTTTCAGAGGCTCATGCATAAAGTCCTGTCTGGCGTTTCTGATTGTGAGGTTTATTTAGACGACATCGTGGCATACTCAAAAACGTGGCATGAGCATTTGAAAACACTCAATAAAATATTTGAACAGCTGCAGGAGGCATCCCTCACACTCAATCTGGCCAAATGTGACTTCGGTAGGGCTACTGTTACCTATTTAGGTAAGGAGGTAGGCCAGGGTCAGGTGCGCGCTCTCTCTGCAAAAATCCAGGCCATCCTCGATTACCCCGTGCCTCAGACCCGGCGCCAGCTTCGCCGTTTCCTCGGAATGGCAGGTTATTACCGAGGCTTTTGTAAAAATTTTGCTGACGTTGTTGCCCCTCTAACCAGTGTTACAAGTGTCTCTCAACCTTTTGTTTGGTCCTCAGAATGCCAGAAGTCCTTCGAGGCTGCTAAAGCCATCCTCTGCAGCACACCTGTGCTCTCCGCTCCTGATTTTGCGCGCCCCTTCAAGCTGGAGGTGGACGCCAGCGCTCGTGGTGCTGGTGCAGTGTTGCTGCAGGAGGATGGTAACGGTATTGATCACCCAGTTGCATACTTCTCAAAAAAGTTTAACAAGCACCAGGTCCAATACAGTACCATTGAGCAAGAGGCACTATCACTGTTGCTCGCCTTGCAGCACTTCGAGGTGTATGTAGGGTCCACTTCACTCCCCGTTTTGGTCTTCACGGACCACAATCCACTCGTTTTTCTGGCACAGATGGGTAAAACTAACCGCAGGTTAATGAGGTGGTCACTGCTAGTGCAAGATTTTAACATCGAAATCAGACACAAAAAAGGTACTGATAATGTATTAGCAGATGCGCTTTCGCGCACACATCTCCCTCCCTAGAAGGCAAACATTAAGGGGGTAATGTTTGTTTTTTAGGAATGGGGGTGTTACGGCTGTGGCCTTATTTAGTTTTGGTGTTTTGTGCTTGTATTTTCTGTGTGAACGAGTGCTCTGTTCTGCGTGGATCTTTGTTTTTCATCCTGTGCGTTTGTGAGAGAGTGTGCGGTCTTGTGCAAGTGGATCTCTGCTTCTCAGATGATGGTGCTGCGTGGTTGGCCAGTAAGGTTGGGGACTGGGAAAAAAACATTATTATTATTTTAAATCTTTATGGTATGCACTCTCACCCTTGACTGGTGCATAACGGTTCATTTGTTGTTTGGATTTGTCCTGCACTTATCTCAGTGTGCAGACATATGGGGTGAATTATATACAGCTCTTTGAATGTGCGTTCATTCTTGTGTTTTAGAATGTGCTTTGATTCTGTGCTTTCTGTCTTGTTGAGCACTGTGGGACCTCAGTTTTAAAGGAGCTGATGGTTTACCTGCTCTGATTTATCCTTATTCCGTAAAGAAACACCCAGCTGACTACCTGACTTTTATTTTAACTAATATGGGGTGCGCATTTAATTTATATTCTGTGGATAACTTATCTGATGATTGCAAAATCATATAAAATTGTAATTTTATCTAAAATCATTGCAATAAATGATCACAAAAGTTTAAATAATGTCAGTGGGTCTCATTGAATGTGATAACGATGTGTGGTGGGCAGTGGAATAAATATTGGTTCTGTTTGTGGGGACTGCTGACTGAGAAAAGGGATGAGATTAAATAAATCCTGGAATTTAGCCTGGTCTGGAGCAGGCTAGCTCCACAGAATAAATCTCCATGGTAACATATGTCGAAACATATCCCACTTCCCCCATCCCACTTTTGTGCAACCACATCATGGATTAGTTGATCCAAGATAACCAAGATATCCCGGCTTAATCCCTTCACTTGGTTTTGTGCAACAGGCCCCAGGACGTCAAGAGAGACAAATAAACCATGTGGACAGATAAAGTACAGTCTGATCATGTTTCGTTCCAAATTTATCATTTTTCAAGCATCAGCAGTCAGTTATTAGCTCAGTGTTTGCGTGTGTATTCTGTAACTTTGACCAGAGCTCTTAGGCTGTGGCTAGTGGCTAATGGCTACTCTGGAGGGAACGAATATCAAACATTATTAGGAAATAGGATAAATACACTGAAAAGCAAATAGAAAACATGGCACTGGAGTATTCAGTGATATGTTATTAATTTAAGCACAGATAAATGTTTTCATTTAGTTCAAATATTCTGGATTTACTCACATGATTAAAAAGAAATATTTTCCTGTGTATGTATTAGTGTGCAAAATAAAACTAATTACCATTGTACAATGATTTAGTGCCAAATACAGAAAAATCTAGGAGATAATAAAACTGAATGTAAGGATAAATTAATAGAGGTAAAGATCGAATTGGCAAATATAAAAATACCTGAAAGGCAATACAGAAAAACTTAGCATTAGGACATTGAATAGCAAGTTATAGAAGCATATAGAAATGTTTTTATTCAGAGCAAATAAGCAGGATATCAGACACGATTAAAGAAAATTCTCATGTGTCAATACTTCAGTGTTCGCTAATATGCAAAATAATACTGCCAAAAATCTCCCTCTAATTTACTGTTATATACAGAGAAAGAGCCAAAGTGGAAATGAGAGAACTGGCAGCAGGTTTCTGGGATCATTAAAGGCCTGGTCCACTTGGCCTGGTGTATAAAGATAAGAACAACGGCTTCCTGAAGGTCTTCGATGTAACGGTATTCTTTTGTGTCTTTAAAAGTCTACAAACTCAGGCTCTGGGATATTTTTGATTGAAGTCCCGTTGACACCTTGAAATAGAAAAGCAATTTATTTTACAGTTGTTTCATTTCACATCTGTTTAGTTTGTAGTTGCGACAACCTGTCTCATTGAAGGGCAGCGAATTAAGCAAATAATAAAATACTGTGAAAAGTATAGGAACAATGGCCATGTTTTACCCAAGAAAAAGTAGCTCTGAATGATTCCTTCAGTAAAATGAGTAAGTTCTGCAAATAAAATGTAGTCAAATGACAAGTATTTCGAGTACACTTTCTGGTGTATAAAGATTAGATGGATTGTAATGAGTAAACCTGTTTGTTATTTCACCTCAGAAGAATAAAATCAATAATAAATTCACCCAAAAAAGAGAATTGAGGGGCACTTTGTTCCTAAAAATATGACATGTATAGCAGAGATATCAGAAATGATATACTTTGTACACTATTTGATTTATAGTTTTACATAACCACACTGCATTGTACCAAATTATCATTGAATACAGACTATAATCTTAACACAAAAATGACAAAAGTACTAACACTGTTTTTTTTTAACTATTCGGATAGAACAAGCACACAAAGGCTAATTAATGACAGTATATAGTGAAACTATTATCAGAAACTTTCAGCCCTGCAGACACTTCAGAAAACATACCTGTTGTTGTCTGACTCCTGTAGTGGTGTTGGTGTCTCCTGTCAGGAGTTGATGCTGATCACCTGAGCTGATATCTGAAATAAATACTGTAGTCAGTGCTGCAGTGAACTGTACAGAATATATAATTGTCATCTCATACACCAGGACAGTAAGTTTTATGTGTTATCATCTCCAAAATTACAGTGTCATGGGACATGAGCTAACCTCAGACCGTCCGATTGTTGGTCGACAGCCTCTGAAGTGTTCAACAGTCTGCATCACCGCTATACTCATCATAATAATATTATCAGATACTAAATCTAATCGATTCTAACTCGTAACATTAGCATGTGTAATAACATTAGCATTAGTAATACACAGTTACATGCTAACAGTAACTGTGTATTTCTAATGTTCTGCAATGTTCAGCAGCTCAAATGAAGTAACAAACGTTTAAAGACTTTTTTACTCACCCTCTGACAGCAGCAGAACAGCTCAGAGTCTTACTTCAGCCTGTTGATTCCCGAAGTTCAAGCCAACACTGGAAGCCCGTCCAATCTTCTCTCTGGTCCGGCTTCTTGCTCGGCTTTTCCTCCTCTTTCTTTCCAATCCTCATCCGTCACAGTCCTCTTTCATATCATAGCCTCAGGTTTCATAAACTGGGGCACGCATGTGCAATCTCCAGCTCATTTCGGACATGTCCTTCCTAAGTCCTTTCCTATCCACTTTACCTTAACCCCGATGGAAAACATCACAGGGTCAAGGAAAGGAGGGAATAAAAGGAAAGGAAAGGAGAACTGCAGTAAAAGATGAATTCGACTGCACTTCCACTTTCGTGTCATATTTACTCGACGACGATTTCTTGTGATGTAGGTAAGCCATGGTGAACTACAATGTTAAGAAAATGAACTACAAGAAGCGTCTTTGTCGTCTGCTTTATCTCACAGCATTGTTTTGCGTCGTTTGACCCGTTAACATTAACAATCCATGATCAGAGGATTTACCTGTTACAGGTGTTTTGTCCTTTGGTCATGCAGTGTGTGTTTTCTGCTCACAGCTGTGAGGTTAGGTGAGAGCATATATAAATGTTGACATCTTTGACAGGGCACTTTAAACCTAAGGTCTGATAATACATGTTTCAGAAGCACTATTCTCCCTGTTTCATTCACATATATCATTGTGAACATTGTTTAAATTTGTCATTATATTTGAAGTATTGTAAAATGCCTCATTTGTCCTTTAAATAATTGTTTTTTAATAAACTTTATTAGAGACCCCATTGTTCTGTCTTATTATTGGCATGATTTACTTCATAAATTACGATAGATGAAAATGTGGTAATTAATATATAATATTAATATAGGAAACAAGTATCACAGTTATATGTTTAATATTCATACACACTGTAGGCAGTTATGGAGAAAAAGAAATGCTTTAAAGTAAGTCCTTTTTAAATTATAACATGTAATTGTTTATCGGTCCACCAATTTAAAAGTGATTAAAAAGGAAATGAACTAACGTTTATATTTTTGAAAGCACTGATTTTGAAGCATATCTCTTTCTCTAAACCTGCCAAAACGTTCACACATTATTATATACATATCTTAAAAGTCCCACAAAACTCGTCCTTTCTCCTTCGTAAGTTTCCGAAACCTTCGGCAAGAACCGTATTTATACATGTCACGTGCCGCAAGGCATTATGGGGCGTTACTTTCTCCTTTCCTTTTGAAAAGGATGGTCCAGTCTTTCCTAAGCTAAAGGAGATAATAAAGGAAGCAACGACCTTCCTTTCCTTAACTTTTGTACAATTCGGACAGCACTTATCCTGGCCAACGCTGAAATGCTTCCGGGTCATTTCTTCAGTTAGGAAGGTTCCTTACAAAAAAAGGACTATTCGGACGCACCCATGTTTTCCAAACGCTGAACTCACATTCGTGTGGTAAAGCAGTTCGTACTTCTCACGAGATGTCTGTTGATTGACTGCGGCTCACGGTGAACAGTTACATGGTGCCAGGAGAATAGTGATGGCACGGCATCTTTTAGATGAACTGAATTACTAGAATCAGTTTACTAAAAAGATTTGTTCAAAAGATTTGTTCACTGAATCACCGAATCATTCAGTCCTTGGCTGGAGGAGCCTGCGACTCCGACTTCCTTAACTGATACACAGCTGAACAGTTTAGGCTTCAGCTCAGTTCATTGACATATTCATGACTTTCTGTGGATGTGACTGAGAGTTCAAGTGAAATTTATGCCTCGAAAATCACATGAAAATGCAACTATAATAATAACAATTTAAACCAACGCTATGTAGTTTTTCCACCCTAATCTAATATTTCTAGAATCATTGTGATGGTACATCACCTTACAACAGGTTTAATGGCACCTCTGTCATGGTCTGAGGAGGTCTGTAACTTCAAGGTGGATGGTAGGAACACTTCTACACTAAAAAACTACAAATTTTTACTGTTTTGACTGCTTTACAGCATACGTCACTTCCCCTCGAGGTGAAAGCTAAACGTTGGGAAAAGGAGAATATAAAGCAGTTTTTGAATTTTTAAAACAGATTTAATGAGCAGAATTTAGTTTCAAGTAAATATGCACTTATTTTCCTAATGGAAATAGGGACCTCTGGCTCACACTCCTGCATAGTGGGTGGCAGTAATGCTCTTCGGAAGCTAGATGCCACCTGCCTTTAAACAAGAAGAAGAAGAAGAAAGCTAAGTGTAGAGTTGTTATCATGGCGTAAGCAGTGAAAAACCCGAAGGAAAGAAGTGTTTTATCGGAGGAGACAAAAAAAAGAAAGCTGGAGAGTAACCAGCTAAATGCCCGGACAGGGATAAACACTGGCCCGGTGTTCAATCACCGGTGTGAGCTGTGGAAGGATGTCCGACTGATGCTGATTTAGCCCTGGTACTGCTTGGTCTTGTCTGTACATGATGATTTTTTGAAAAGAAACATGATCAGACTGTACCTTATCAGTCCACATGGTTTATTTGTCTCTTGGGAAGTCCTGTCGGCTCGCTTCTCCTCCCTCTGTATGTCAACAAACACATGTTGGTGTACGACAGTGCAGTTACACTCAACGACCATAGAGGCCCCTAGAGGGCTGAAAGCCGGAATCTTACTTAGTGCTGCTTTAATAACTATAAGAGCTATCAAATAGCCTGTGAAGTAAAAGCTTAAAAGTTATTTTGTTGTTGTATTTTATACTTCATTCAGTTTTTGCCATTCTTTACTCTGCTAATCATAATGTGTTCTAGAAACTAAATCTGTGTCTCCTGCAGTACGACGTTCAGTGAGTGATACCTTCACTGAACAGTCAGACCACAGTACATTCAGTGAAGAATTCACACTGAACATGCACCATTCCCTCGCAAATTTTCACAATAAGAGGATCAGACAGTCACGCATTTTCTCAAACTGCGGGTTTTATGCATTACTTGTTACATGCTGTGTCCTACTGAGTTGTTGTGGTGGCAATATAGCTGAATAAAAAAAAAAGTTTGTTCACTGACTGATTCAGGAGGAGACAGTTGTTCACTGAGTGCTTCGGTCACTGACTGATTCAGGAGGAGACAGTAGATCACTGACTGATTCGTTCACTGACTGATTCAGGAGGGGACAGTCGTTCACCAAGTTCTTCATTCACTGACTGACTCGGGGGGAGACAGTCGTTCACTGAGTGCTTCGTTCACTGACTGACTCAGGAGGAGAAAGTAGTTCACTGAGTGTTTCGTCACTGACTGATTCAGGAGGAGAGTGAGGATCACTGAGTTGATTCAGGCGCCGGCAACGGAGTGCAGCCGGTGTGCGTGATCCCTCCCTCCCTGCAGCGCTGCTGACAGCTCAACTGAACTGAGAAACGAATGAATCACTTTAGGAAGTGATTCGGTTCAGTACGTTCACTTAAACGATTTGTTCTTTTGAATGTTGCTTTAAGAGTTTATTTTTTAATTCAAAAAGCTACACTGAACATAATAAAATGACAACTGTGTGCTGTTCCCTATCTTAATACAAGCCTAACTATGTTTAAAATAAAAGCTTAAAATCCTTATATTTTTACATTATTTTCTGACTTTCAACAGTCTTTGCTTTAAATATTTTGCCTTTACAAGAAATATATTGTAATGTTTATAGAGAGCTGGGACTGATTGACTGATTCTCTGAGCTAACTGACCAGAAAGAAGCATGTGAGCCTTACTGAGGGTGGGGGTGACAGTGTCAAAAGCCCTAAGGACAGTGACACTGATACCCCTTTCCCACTGACTGAAAAACAAGCTAACAGTCAGCTCCTGTTGGCAGTGGGAAAGGCTCTAATCGGCATTCACACTCACGCCGACTGACCTTGCAAGTGACACAGGTTTTTATCTGCTCGCCTCCGATCGGCTCCCAGTGGGAATGTCTCACCTGGGTGAACGAGCTAATTTATGGGATGACGTTGGCGTAATGTGCCTACAGCATAATAGCGCACCCTTCTCCTCCGTGGAAAAAGCCTGGCCGTGTTTTGGCACGCTGATGATGTCATCTTCCCCCCTGGCCAAACACGAGTAATATTGTTCTGTGTTGACTTAGGCATGGTGCCCATGTACAGTGCAATTGTATTAACACTTATGAAATGAACCTGACATTAAGTGTAATCTTATCCATGTTTAATGTGGTTTAAATTGTTCTGGACAAGTACATTTCTTAACAGAAAGTTACATGACTAATAGTTATTGCAACATCACAAGTTAGTTTACTTATTTTTTTGTTGGTATCAAGATATTGATGTTCATGTTGTTGTTTCTACCTTTTCAGCTTAGCCTTTGTAAATTGTATATATTCCTGGTAAATGATAACTTTTGGTTCATTTTTAAACAGAAAGGGAGAAAAATATGATTATTAACCTAAAGTTACCTTGCGCAGCACTCTGCCACAGGGGGGCCATCCCAGACCCTGACCCAGGCCATTGAGAAACCACAGGGCAGAGAAGGCAGTGACAGTGGACGACCAGGAAAAGACAATGTTGATGCCTCCCACTAAGCACAAGCCAATAGAGAAGAGCCAGCGAGCACTGATCTGGTCTGAGAGTACACCACTGACAAACTTGCTTACAGCATAGGATAAAGACTGACTGCTAGTAATCATGCCTGGATAAAGGAAGAACAAGAAAAGACATGTTTTACTAGAGCATTTGAAATGTAACGCAAGAATGTCTTGTAGTAAGTGAATAGTACTCATCTCTAGTGTGTAAAGCAGGGAGTCAAGACAGAGACAGAAAATGAAAAAAAATAGTTTCCTACCCAAGTCGTCTTTGTCCAACTCAATTTCTTGCATCAGAGAGGGCATCACAAAAGAGAACGTTTTTCTGTTGAAGTAGTACAGTGTGTAGCCAACAAACATTGCCAGAAAAATAGTTGCTTGATAGTATCTATAGCTTGGTGAAGCCATAGCTGCAGATATTTCTATACAAAAAAATAGAACCAAAAAGAACTTCCTCTCTGTCAGACCTCTTCTGTGCCGATGAACCTTACTGCAGAAAGTAAACTACTAAAGGCAGCTGCTTTCAAGAGGAGTTTCCAACCAGTAGGAGAGGTTAATGGTCAACTTTTCAGCCCCCAAGCTGAATTTGACATTTGTTGTTACCATGTGCAGGTCAGCAAAGCTGGATGTGGAAAACAAATTCAAGCAAGCTGACATTACTTTTGTAAGGTATCATATGCTCTTTTCAAACTTTTATTCCTTGTCTTGAACAAAACCCTACTGTTGCTGTCTTTTTCTGTATGCTTATCTGAGGCTGTTATGATTCTCTGATATAAGTTAAAGTTTAACAAGGGAATCCAATATCCCCTGCAGACAAGGAGAAGGCAAAAGGTGTGTGAACTGTGGTAATCCTGAACAGTGAGGAACAGAGGAAGGCTACAATATGTGCAAATATTAAAGGAGCATTTTACAGCAATTATAGGCTGTAAAGAAAGTAGGTATAAAGTTGGTATAAAGCTTTTTTCATATGTTGTGTCTGGGCATGGGCAGATTGAATAAATAATAACCACATAACTTTGCAAACCTTCAAATCTCTTTTGCGCTATTCAAAGACAGTCCTTACCAAAATAATACTAATGATATCAGGTGCTAAATATTTAAAACCAGTTTAAATAGGAAAAACATAATTTGTTTTAACAATGCACATAATTTCATGATTGTAGAAGAAGCAAACTTAAAATGATGAATTTGAATGAACTCTTAACAGAAGTTATGAGATAAATGAGGACACTAATTTTATCCTTCAGTTGTAGTGTTAACATAAAGCCTGCATGCTGGCAATTTCAAGGTGAATCATAATGCAGTAAACAGGGAGACACAATGGCAGAGCATATCCCAAACAAAAACTTATGACATGTTTAACATTGTTGTGCATTCACTTGCACAGTAAAAGCTGCAACAAGTGGATTATCCATTTTTTTCCTCGATTACACAGTTGGAAAGTGTCTAAGTCATGAAAAATATTGTATTTTGTGATTTAACTGCTAATTGTGTTGCTGGTAATGCAGCATCATGCTTTACCCCAGGAGTGACCAACTCGCGGCTCGGGAGCCACATGCGACTCTTGGCCAATAAGAATGCGGCTCTCTTCAAATTAAAAGAAACAAGAACTGTAAAGAAAATGTATATATCTACTGTATTATCATTATGATTATACATGTATTTTGATCCTTTTATATGCCTGTGTGAAAAGTCTTCATGCTGAAACTAGAAACCGGAAACGAGAAATCAAGACAGGATATCTTATCTCTTAGAAGACTGCGCCATCACATCAGCGGAAGAACTACATCTTGCCTCTGATAAGTATGCCGTCACATCAGCAGAAGAACTCACAGTTTCTGAGTGAGAAAGATGACCACTGTTGTGACGCATGTTCGTGTAACTCTGAACTGCAATATTATTGGTTGATGCTTGTTTCTGGACAAACGCCCACTTGTCTGCACAAGTGGGCGTTTGAAGAGATGCTATGGATCTTTAGTGGGAGGGGAAGTTGCCCTGCTGTAAACTGCTCCCACTACTTGTGCAAGTAAAAGACTAAAAAGCTTCTTCTCCTGTCGTTCTTTCCATCTGGGCTGTCAGTCATGGGCAGTGTGGGAAATTTTCCTGACTTTACTTGGTCCTTTGAGCCCCCCACATCTTTTCCGGACTGTATTGCGGAGGCTGATGAAGCTAAAAACTGTGCACAGTTTTTGGAGTTGTGAAAAGACCTCTACTCTGAGATCGAGTGTTAAAAAGAGGCCAGCGGACCAGACCCTTTAAAATAGAATCCTAAAACCATAGTGAGTAGATTTTAAAAGATAACTCCGTCTGAGACGTTACAAAGCGCAAGAAAAAAAAAGTTTCAGGGAAACTCAGTTAAGAGTGTGATTGTGAATGTGTGAATGAAGAGTTACTTCTGTGACTGAAACAACGGGTGGACGGAAACCTAAGGGTGTCAACATAAGTCCACTGTCATTTGAAGTAGGTTGCAGAATAGCCTTATTTTGTTAGCAAAATGGGATGTTGTTGTAGTAAAAGTGATCCACCCCCCCTTAGAGGGTGACGTAAAATACATGCATCTATGCGATCCAAAATCAGTAAAAAAAAACTTAAAACGTTGGAGAAAAAGGTTATAAATTTGATGGAAAATTAAATCCAACTGCATGTCGATGGGAAAGAAAAAAAAAGGAGATACACAATATATGCAACAATTTGATCCAAATTCGGTAAAACATTGTGCAAAATGGAAAGAAAAGTATGGTTTCAAAAGCAAATTAATTCCCAGCGATTGCAGATTATTGGTGGAAAAAATAAAGGCTAAAACCTGAGAAATATAGAGGATGAATTAGCAATTATCTTGCCAATATCGACCCCCCAACCTCCTGCTGCAGCACCCCCCCTGCCCCCCCGATACCCCATCGTCTAACTCTTCACTGTATGCACCTATATGGCCAGATCTAAGCGCTTTAGG
Organism: Cetoscarus ocellatus; assembly: GCA_037902135.1. NCBI lineage: Eukaryota > Metazoa > Chordata > Actinopteri > Labriformes > Labridae > Cetoscarus > Cetoscarus ocellatus. The sequence continues at coordinate 34,243 of JBAMNC010002107.1, read as the reverse complement.
AACAAAAACAGACTCACAAGAAAAAAGGGAGACATTTATTGCCTACTGTCATTTTTTACTTTTTGAAAACAATGTTACCAAACACTGCAAAATATGCAAAATAATCACTGAACAGCCAAATGCTATTCCTAAACAAAAATACTACTGGATTATATATTTATTTAAAAAAAAAAAGGTTTTGATTATGTTTTGCGCCTTATTTAAACTCATTGTTGTCTTAAAAAATACAAGCCTGTAAATATCAACTCACCGTAAAGCCGATCACATCCTTGTCCTTGTCTGTCTTTCAGTGTTTTTGTTGAATATGTGTTTGTGTATTTATACATGTTCTAATCCATGTATTCAGGAAAAAACAACCATAATTTGATTGAAAAAAGACATTCCTGAAGAGCAGTTAGTAAGGACCTTCTGATGTAGGATTAATGAAAGGGGTCGAGCCTGTATCTAAGAACTCCTAAATCTAGTTGTAGGCCTTATATTAGACATATCCCCTAAAACCAGATGCTGGAGAAGGTATACAGCCTGTGATGGACTCACTAATAAAAGCTAGAGTTGTAGTATCGTGTCCAAAATCACCATGTAATTCAGCTAAAAAAGCCTCTCCCTCAGTGGAGAGCAGTAAACCAGGCAGTCATTCCTAGAGCTCCTGTAGTGCCTGATCCACATACACTTTTAACTGACCTATGACCCCAACAAAAGTATTTCACTGTGATAGATATCAGCAATGTTTTTTTCCCTTTTCATTACATAAAGATAGCCAATGTTGGTTTGCTTCCACCATCAAAGGTAAAGGTGGACGTTTCCATGCTTAGCCTACAATATTCTCTCAGTTTATGAGTTCCAATCTAGCAAAGTTCACTCCTCCAGGAGGAAGTCAATTGCTATTATATGCAGATGATATAATGATAGCATCAGAGACTGAGGATATCTGCAAACAAGATACCTTAGCCCTTGTAAATTTCTGAGCCACACAAAACCACAAAACCACAAAGTCAACAAGAACAATTTGCAATTATGGAAAACGTGTGAAATATTTAGGTCACAGTATTAGCCAAGGAGGAAAAAACATCGAAGAAAGGAGGAAAACAGTAATCCTACAGGCTTCCAAACCACAAACAAAAAAAACAAATGATGTCTTTTCTTGGAATGAAAATGAAAATAACTTTTGTCGTTCCTGAATACCAAATTATGCAGAACATGCTAATCCATCAAATAAACTCATATATGAGAAACAATTAGTTATGTCTGACAAATTGAATTGGAATGTTAAAGCAGAACAGGCCTTTGTGACACTGAAACTTTAGTGGGTAGCTCTGTCTTAGGCCCTGTTTACACGAGGCTGAATCCGGCCGAATCTGAACAGTTTTCATTGCGTTTTAGCCTCCCGTTTACATGGGAACGGTGCCTGGAGTGCCTGAATCCGCAAACTTTTGAAACCAGGGTCCAGAGCGGAGAGTTTTGAAAACTCATCCCCACCCAGCTCCATGTAAACAGTATTCGGCGTTTTAGGGTGAAACGCTGACGTCACCGCATGTACAGTACTCTTTCACATTAAGGCTGCGTGCGCATACCAGGAACAACAGCAGCTTTGGCCGTCTACTGAGCAACACGTGTGCTGCTTACCGTGCTCGGTTTGTTATCCAGACAAAACTATGCAGACAGATTTGTTGTCCCGACAGATTTATTGTCAAGACAAGAAACTCCTGCGTCGTGGTGTTTGTGAAAAGTTTCTCTTCTTCGTACGTGTGTTGTAACAGCGCTGTTTCTCTGCAAACCTACTGGACTGGCATGCACGCTACAGCGTTTTAAGTCCTTCTTCCATCTCCATGTGAACGCGGATTGCTTTTGAAAACGCAAAGGACAAAATTTTCCGTTTCTGAGGAAAACGGCCTAGTGTAAACGGGGCCTTAGCCCCACCCAGTTACAGCAAACCATGGTCCAAACTGTAGACTGTAAAAACGGATTACGCTCTTAATAATAATTTAAGAAGAGGAACAAAAAAGAGGTGATTGTTGTCGAAAATTGTTGTACAATGTCTTGTTGGTACCACTAAAGCGACTCCTGTTATTGTTCACCTTGTGACCATAATAAATAAGTTTCTTGAAAGTGGACTTTGCCTGCGTTTGTGCATCCTTGAAGAGTGAGAGCACAAATTTGAACTAGACATTTTTTATCTTAGCTGCCATTACTTCGCAGAAATTACGAGCCAGCTCATTTGGTATTGACTAAGAAAAAAAGACACTACATGATGTCAAGATTGGACTAAAATTAAAATTGTAATTGTTAATTCAGTTACTTTTTAAAGGCAGATAGCAACATTTTTACTTGTTATATTTAATCATAATGTAATTTTGTACATTTTGTTATCCTTATGAGAGTTTTACAGAAACTAACTGAGGAAAATAAGCTCTATTCATAAAAGATATGCAACAATTCTCACCTAAAGCAGAAAAAGACTTATGGATATCAAAAAGAGCTACACTAAAAAGCAGAATTTACATCTGACCAGAAAACAAACCAATCTCACCAAAAAGTCTATCCAGATGGGCAGCAATATTGAGCCATGGACCTTGCCATGTCTCAACAGGAGGGATGGTTAATATAGTATCGCAATATTTTACTACATATGGATTTACAAATTACTCAAAAAATTTTGCTTAGCATGTTCAACATGTGCAAAACATAATTCACAAGGTAATGAGAGACCTAAAATAGGACAATTTCCAAAACCAGAATATCCATTTGAGGCAATACACATGGAATTCATACTATAAATGTATGTGTGTGTATATATATATATATACAATTTACCCACTTTCTCTCTACTACCGCTGTACTCATATTTCAGCCCTAAGATCCTCATGGTTAAAATTTCATTTCAGATTATTTTCTAGTTTCTTAATTTTGTCTTCAATATGTCTTTGTCTTACAGTGGCTTGTCTTTTCTTATGAGAAGTGTAATGCAATGCCTCTCAGAATGGCCTTGAGAGCTTCCCAAATAATTCCTGCAGAGGGTGCTATGGGCTATAGTGCATATTAATGATTAAATGATTAGAATGATTAAAATTAAAGCAAATATTTAAAGTAATGTAAAAGTTTCTTTTATCTAGTAATAAACCCTTTTAGATGCAGTAATTGATAAAGTAATTCAACAACTTTTTAGTCAAGTAACTAATTTGCATGAATGGTGGGTATTTTAAAAATGTATTTAATGTTCTGGTAGTAAAAAAAAGTATACATGCTCTTTGTACTATGTACTATAGTCTGACCTTTTCAATTAATTAATAATAATAAATTTCTTTAAAGGTGATTAATCACAATTAACTACAGAAATTGAGCAATTAATTAATTAAAAAAAAATTATCGATGGGCAGCCCTACATTAAACTTGTTTTTTTGTGTTGGCACACTGTGATATTTTGTATTATCTGTTTTTAAAAAACTGTCTTTTAATTAAATAAAGTTTTTTTCTCAATTTGGGTGGCTGCCTGTCATGAAAGGGAGGTGGTGCGTCCTGAAGCCAGACCAGTTGAGAACTGCTGCCATACAGCATTCAGTTCAGCAATTATCCTGTCAATTTCATTTTAATCTCCACAGAATCGAATTAAAACGTCACCACAGGAGAAATATTGGAAAAGGTTGAAGAACTGAAGAACAAAGGAATTGTTTGTGCTGATAATAGCTCTGAATCCAATAGCCTCTGGGGACAAGTTTGTTCAGACATTGGTATTCCAAATGCCAAAAATAATCAATATTGACTTTTGAAAATATACGGACAAAAGGTATGTAAAATGCTTGTATTTTTTCTGATTATGATAATGATTACAATCTCACAGTCGCCCTGAATGAAAATGAGAGATTTGATGCTTATGTCAAGATTGTATTTTCCTTTTTTTCCCCAGAAAAGTAGTAAATCCGAAAAGTTGGAGGATGATAACAAGGACCCTTCATTGCAGGTTGGTTCTTATTCATATGCTGAAAGTGAACATTTCAGATGACCAAATATCCAAAGGATTTGTGCTTGTACCACATCAGCATATGAACTTTGAACTGTTTATTTTTAAGAATGAAGCAGACCCATCTCAGCTGCACCAAGATGGTGACATTATCACTAAGGACCATGACCAGAGATCTTGAGAACAAGTTAATTGTCACCCCATGTATCTTAAAAGCTCATATTTTGTGGGCCCTTAATGTGGTGTCTCTGAACTGCTTTTTTCAAGAAGGAAGCAGACCCCTCTGCCTCTCCTCTGCTGCCCCAAGATGGAGACATTGTAATTGAAGACCTTCACCACAATGCATCTGTGCAAGTGTGTAACAAATAAATGTAGTTTATGTATGTAATCTGTTGAGACACTTTAGCCTAATTTTGTATTACATAAGGTTATGGATTCTATCGAGGTTCCTATGGAGTAGTGAAAGTGCCAGAAGCACAGAAGCAGAGACTGCGTCTCTCTGGTTTTAACTTCTAAAAAGGGGCGTTGCACAGAAGGAGGGCTCCGGATGACTATCAAAGACTTTATCAACTTACATTTGGCCAAAATATAAAGTCGTACTTTGATAACCACCCAATATAAACACTCCAACTGAGTAGAAATCTTAAGATGAACGTTTTGATACCAAACATGTCCATATTTAAACAATAAGAAAGAATAAAACAGTTTCAATCTTATTAAAAATACAAACAAATATATGTGGTTAACTCTTTGATACATAAGTTTGCATGCCTTTGAGATGTTATGTTACCAAACTTAATGTATAGAAATCCTATAATAAACATTCCTTCAATAAAACTGGAAATAATGCAGAGAAAAGGTACAATTCTGGATGGAAGTTTTCTCCTCAGTTTTCCACTGAGGGGCACTGTTGGTCCATCAGAAGGCTAAGCATCAGAAGAGGCTTTAAAAAAATAATGCAACATATTCATAGCTTTGGTATTTTTATGGCTAGAATCATATAAGTCACATCATCAGAATGCATTTTTCATGACAGGACAAAATATCACATTGTTAGATGTGTCCATTGTTTCATTAAAGAGTTTACAGGTTTGTGGTTTTCTGTTGCCTGAAAAACATCTGTTATCTACATTTGGGCAGAGATGAGGAGTCTAAATAACCAGGGTCAAAAGTCATCTTAGGTGTCACAAAACAATCTCTGGGAGTAGAAAATGATTATTTAAGTCTCTGGGAACGTAGTCTGTTCGAACACCTTATCAGGTCTCAACCAATCAGGGCTTAGGAAAGAAGGTTCTTAGTAGTAAATAACATCTCTAGAATCAACAAAGATGTCTGCTCGTTGTAGATGGAGGGAAAGAAGAGGGACTTTATGGCTCCACATGTCTCTAGTGAGTTACAGTGGGGTCCTCAGAAGAAAGGGAGAAAGGGTAGTGAAGGCATTCTTGTCCTTTTAGGGTTTTTTAGGAGTTTATCCCTGTATTGCCCCCTGTAGCAATACAGGGGGCAGAAACAGAGTAGGATGCTGGAGGAGAATGAACGCAAAGGAGGATGGGCCAAGGCGTCTCTGTCCTCCTCAAAAATTATTATTTCAGAAAAATAAGGATAGTTTCATTTCTTGATACTTTTAGAAGCTCAATCCATCCAACTGTTATTTGGCTGTAAATAGCCAAATAACAGTTTGATGACCTGTTACCAACTAACAGGTTGAAAACATTGGTTCTCTAATCAAAACAACTCAAACATTCTATAATGATTATCAGAGTCTTGAAATGAAGTTGGATCAGGCACTGCTGAGAGAAAATGAGAAACTGCATGAAATGCAAACATGTTCAAATGATACATGATAAAAGACATCATTTAAGACTGAGACACATTCTTAAACTAAAACCTTTAGTCTGATGAAGTTTGAAATTAAGTCTGGTCACTTTTGATACAGTTTAATGTGAGAAAACAATTTGTAATCCAGTCCATGATCCAGATAAAACAACTAGTACTAACACTTTGATTCTATAGAGTAATTCTAACTACTAAACTAAGATATAAGGCGTGCACAAATTATGAAACATTTACAGACAGTTAAACATTAACTTAGACATCAGAGCACATCCGTCATCACTGTTCATGCATGGAGAGGGCTCCTTGAGGTGAAGGCCCAGGGTTCAAAGGTCATTGAGATATGGTGAGAGCTGTCATCCTGGAGATGGACAAAGTTACTTTTATTGCAGTTTTTATGGTCCTTGAGGTAGCACAACATCCTGGTCTTAAGAGGGTCATATATTGAAGAAGCCTGGTCTGGTTTTTAAGGTCTCTCAGAAGACAGACAGGCAAAGTTCACCTTTTGTTCATGTGTGTGTGAAGGATACATTCCAAGGCGCATACACTCCTGATATTTCGATTTCATGTGGATCTGGCTTTATATCACAACAGCAGAATGGTTAAAAACATGCACTAAATTCAAAACAATTAAAACCAGGTAAAAACATACTTAAATGAAATACAACCTGTATAAAAAAAAAACAAATCATAAAAACATGCAAATCAATAAAACCATCCTTCTGCCTTGTGACATCCTCCCACAACTAACTGTTAGCAGTCCCTGCAACATTTTCAGTCTCTATATCGCACTGGTAGATGTCCTTGGTTTGTCCTCATGGAGCACCCGTACACCCGCTCTCCCAGTAACAAAGGTAAGGCCCTGGATCTCTTGTCATACTGTTGTTTTTGTTGTGTTGCACTGTCCATCTTCTACTTAGCTAGCTGATATGCAAGTGAAAGTCTCTGATTGTGGTCTCTGACCCACACACCTAAGCTGGGATGCTCTTGCTGAGGGCCTACTCCCAAGTCTACATCTACAGGGTGTCTTAGATGTCTGTCAAACATGAGGAAGGAGGGGGTATACCCAGTTACAGTAAGTGTGGAGTTATTATGTCTGAGTGGAATCTGGCAGGGCAGCCGAAGGGCTGTATGATATGGGTCCATAAGGCTTTCACTGTGGTCTCAGCTGTCTGGTCTCGTGTGGGAATCGCCCAAGCAAATCTAGTAAACAGATCAGTAACAACAAGAATGTTTTGGTATGGGTCTGTGGGTTGGTCTAAGGATAAAAAATGTATGCCTACTATCTCAAGGGGGTAGGACACAGAAATTGGGTGAAGAGGGGCCCTCGGCTCAACTCTGTCCCTCTGTAGGCTGCGTACAACACAACCCTGGTGAAACTGGCGTACCTCTCCTTCCATGTTTGGCCAGTAGAACTGCTGGCGGATCCAGGATAAGGTCCTCTCCACCCCTGCATGAGCTGCTGCTTTGTGGGCTCTCTTCCAGACATCGTGACTCCTGGAGCTTGGACAAACAATCTGATACCGTGTTTCATGAGTGTAATGATCAGTCACCTTCCTGCACAGTACCTGCACCTTAACACACAACTTCTTCCACTGTTGTAACAACTTCTGAGCTCTTCGGGTTAGGGCTAGTCTTTCTGGGCCTTTGGGTGCCACTTGAGCCTCTACATACCTCTTGACAGTTTGTACGTCAGGGTCACCTACTTGTGCCTCCTCCCAGTCACTGCTAATGCACTTGTCTTCATCAGGGGTTAGTACCACTGAGCAGGGGCCGCTCCAAGCTCACATTCTTCCTCTTGGACATCTCCAGGTGGTGGGTTAACTGGAATTCTGGACAGTGCATCTGCATTGGTGTTACTTTTACCTGAACGGTATTTAATGTCGTAGGTGAAAGATGCCAGCTGTGCCACCCAATGCTGCTCGAAAGCACCAAGGCGAGCTGTTTGCAAGTGAGCAACAGGGTTATTGTCAGCAAAAACAGTGAATTTTGCACCAGATAGGTAGTCCTTAATTTTTTTTTTTACTGACTTGAGAGCCAAAAGCTCTGGCTTAAAAAAGCTGTAGTTAGCATCATTTGGTTCTGTTGGTGTAGACTCCGGCTGGCGTAGGCTACGACACGTTCTTTGCCCTCTTGGACTTGACTCAAAACTGCCCCCAGTCCCTTGTTGCTAGCATCTGTATAGACAGCAAATGGGAGTGAATAGTCAGCATACACCGAGTTGGGTGCCTGTATTTAAGCCGTCTTGAGGGCGTCAAAAGATGCCTGGCACTCATTGGACCACTGTATTTTTTTGTGTTCAATTTTTCTATCAGCTGGGACACCTGTGAGTAACTGGTTCAAAGGGTATGCAATTTTTGCAAAGCCAGCCACAATAATGTGGGGGAGATCGGGGACAGTTGCAACACTTATTGCGTTTGACTGTGTTACTCATACATAGTATGGATTAGACAAACCAAATTTTTATACAATAAACTTACATCTGTCTGTTAATAGTCAAAACCATTTAAAGATGATTACAGAAAGTACTTTCTTCATAATTTGCTTTTTAAAAGCAAAAAGTCAGACGGTGCAACTGTCCCCGGACCGGGGATAGTTGCACCACTGTTTGGGGATGGTTACAACATGTTATACATACAGTATATTTAAGTGTTGTAAGACATTATATTCTAGTATTAATGAAAGGATTATTATCAAAAATGTAATGTATTATTACAGCGTTATTATGTTGAAATGCTCATTCAGCATTTCAACATATAATGATTCTACTTTATTTATTTATCAGCTTTGATCGGGTGACAATTATAGATAAGTTAAGATCAATACAGGCGTATTGATGTGCAGATGTCAAAGATTCAAAGATATAAAATATACTAGGCTTTTATGACAGAGGAAGAATGAAACAGTTTATGAGGCAATTAATGTAAATCATTAATTACTTAATTAATCCTGATTAATTTAATAGGCCCCATCCCCAGTGGGACTCATCTTTCTTCTTTTGATTATTTTATTGAGCCTGTGGTCAGTATATTACTGTTATGTGGTCTGTTTTTATATTAATGCATTGAACGGGGACAGTAGCGAATGAGAAAAACATTGCAAAAACTGTTATCTGGTCTGTTTTAATATTAATGCATTGAATGGGGACAGTTGCAACCTGTGAGCCATGATAAAACCACATGTGCTAGCTAAACAATGTGACTTGTGCATGCTAACTAATATTAGCTAAAAATTAACATATCACTTGTTTCAGCCATATAAGTTTGAGCTGAATCACAAAAACAGTGACAACAGTTTAATGAAAACAAAGTTCAAGAAATAAAATACTGTCATACCACAAAAACAAGTTGTTTTTTTTTTTACAATAAATCCTGGAGCAGCTCTCAAATCTTCTCTCTTTTTCAAGAGGGAGCAGCCAACTGAGCATGTGCTGTGTGAGTGACATCACTCTAGCTTTCTTCCAGTTGAAGAAAAATGACATGTTGCAACCATACCCTGTTGCAACTGTCCCCAGTCTCCCCCTAACAGCCAGCTAATCCCAAAAAGGCACGTACCTGCCTTATTGTGGAGGGGGCAGGCCAGTCTACAACAGCTGAGATTTTTTCAGAGTCAGGACTCACCCCACCATCAGCACCAGTTCATAACAAGTCTTTTCTCAAGACACCTTACAATAGAACATGCTTTGGGCAAACTCTACATTTTATAGATAAACATATATACAAATACATACAATGAATATATATATATACATATTCCATATTTGCTGAAAATTTCTGTAAAAGGTGTTTGAGCTGTGCTTGAAACAATGCCAGCAAAATAAAACCTCTTACACAGCCAGTAGCACACCCACCTACAGGCAGACCATTTCAACACATCATGATGGACTTTATTGAACTCACACCAAGTGAGGGAAAGAAATATTGTTTAACTATGGTAGACATGTTTTCTAAATGGGTTGAAGCTTTTCCAGCAAAACATACCACTGCGTCAACAGTAGCAAAAGCCCTACTGACTGAAATTTTTCCAAGATGGGGTATTCCAGAAAAAATTTCTTCAGATAATGGCTCACACTTTTTCAATGAGGCCCTAAAGCAACTCTATGCTATGACTGGTTTTAATTTGACAACCCACACAGCATATTATCCACAGGCTTCAGGGGCAATTGAAGTGCAGAATAAAACACTGAAGCTCAAACTGTCTAAATGCTGTGAGTCTAAATGGACTCAGCTGGCCAAAAGCACTGTCGCTTGTTTTGATGTACATGAGAATGCGCGCACGAGAGAATTAACCTGTCACCTTTTGAGATCCTCTTTGCAGCGCCACCCAATGTGGGGATGGGACCCCGAGGACCTCCTCTGGACACAACTCTGTGCGAAGATCAGCTGGTAAGTTACTGCATTTCTCTAAACAAATCTTTTTCTGATATCAGATTGCAGGTCGAAGCAGCACTGCCACAGACAGCGACGACACTGCTCCATTCATTGAGGCCAGGGGACTACGTGATGGTTAAAGACTTCAGGAGGAAATCCTAGCATCAACACCGCTGGCTAGGACCCTTCCAGATACTCCTGGTCACCCACACAGCTGTCAAAGTTGCTGAGAGGGCAACGGGGATCCATTCTACACACTGCAGAAAGGTTCCTGATCCAGCAGCAGGAGCAGCTGATCTGACTTCAGGAGTGGGAGGGGCAGGAGGAGCAGAAACTCCACAACAGAAGGAGGAGGGGGTTTCTGATCAGCAGCAGTAACCACCAGCAGTCACTCATTGGAGGGAGGGAGAGAGGAAAAAAGGAGGAAAAGTTTTTCTGATCATCATTTTTTCATCTGGAGGAGGAGAGAGAGAGAAAAAGGAGGATCATTGTTTTCCACCTGACAGAAAAGTTTTCATCTGTCAGAGTTTCATCTGGAGGAGAAAAGTGTTCTTTTTCCTTTAAGAACACACTGTTTGTTACAGGCCATGTGCTGGTAACTTCTGGCCTTATAGAATAGGTAATAGAAGAGTGCGCCGAAGGATCACATTTTCAGCAGAAGAAGCTGACATGGAACGTCCTCGACCTTGGCATCCCTTTCACCACCACCCAGGCTTGTGTGGTTTAAGGGGCACAACATGTTGTTTGATTGTGATTTCACTGATGATAATTGTTCCTGTGATGTGGTACGAATTACAGGTTGTTGCTAAAGCTAAAACAAATGCTCTGAATATTACTGCTGAAACAAACTACACTGACTCACTCACCAGACTTCCTAGACATCTCAGAGTTCACAGACACTTCTTTGCAAATGACTCACATGCCAGCACCAGCTCGTCTAAGTCTTGGTACAGTATTGTAACATACTCTGTTCACAAGATTGGCATAAACACTAGTTGTTATGAATGCACACTCCTACCTCATCACACCTCTCACTCAGTCCCAGCCATTCCTTATCCATTAAATGCCAGTGAAACATTGTTAGCTTTTCATATCCCCAACAGAACAAACTGCACTCACCCACTGACAGTCTGCCCAATGTCTAACCTGCTAAACATGCTAAGCGTCTCAGCTGTAGACTACTCTGGACAGCAACTTCGCATCTACCATGCCAGCTGCTATGAACCCACTATTTCTAAACCCATATTTCAGACTAACCCCGCTCTGACCAAACCACAGGTGTGCTTTCATTTGCCTTGCTCAAATTCAACACATTATTTAGGCACCAGTTGCAATTGTGCATTGATTCGCAATGCCACTTGTGGCCTCATGTATGAGACAACACCCTGCTTACACCCGCATGGCACACCTTTCACAACCACACCCAATCTGACAGCTGTCCTACCCAAAACTAAATGTTTAACAACTCCATGCAGAGGCAATCCTCAAATTATGTTTCCTAATGGTGACGGATTTGGGACCCTGACCAACCATGTGTGGGTTTGTGGTTCACAAGTCTACCAAATTCTGCCTCCTGGATGGTGTGGTACATGTCATTTGGCTAAATTGCTACCTCATGTCAGAGTGAAGTCCAATCTGTCTCACTATGATTCAAAATCCTGCTGTCATTATTTTGTTCCATTTGCATACACCCACCGCACACAACGTGATGTCCGTATTTCCCCAGGGACCAAAGTTTTGGAGGGGCTACTGCCCTGTGGGGAACAGTACACAATGCTTACATGATTGATGGAATGGCAATGGACTTGGAAAATCTGGCTGCAATGACTGTGAAAGGCTTTCATTCATTCACTCTGGAGATGAAGGCCCTGAAAAACCTGGCACTGCAAAACAGAATGGCTTTAGACTTACTACTAGCAGCCCAGGGGGGTGTTTGTCATGTTAAAGGCACAGAATGCTGCACATACATCCCTGACATCTGTGACAACATGACTGACATAGTCTCACATCTAAATGACCTCCTACACACACAGCGTGACAGAGATTCCCCACTTTCTTCAGGATGGGACTGGTGGACCTGATTAACCTCAGGGGGATGGATATCAGGACTTAAAAGGTTGGGGTTGCTGTAGCTATCTTATTTGGGTGTCTGATTTTGCTTTCCTGCTGCATAGTTCCATTTGTTCGCAAACTTGCTGCAAATTTGATTTCCACACAAATGATTCGCCTTCATCTGATGCAGACTGTCATCATGACACACACACACACATCTGCTTCAGGACCTGTTCCATCTCACTCTGACTTTGACTCTGATGACTTTGACTCAGACGCTGATACTGTTGTGTAATACTCTGATGCATTTGAATCACATAGTATGACGTGTAATTTTAAACTCCACAGGGGCCTAATGATGCTGATGTTAATTGTGTGATTACTTACTGTACATTTACATGTTTTTCTATTTTCATACATACTGTGGTTTTATATTTCATTAGTTAAGCTAGTAACTTACATTTTCATGTTTTTCTATTTTCATGTATACTGTAGTTTTATATTTCATTAGTTAAGCTGGTAACTTACATTTACATTACATTACATTGTTTTTATATTCATATATATGGTAGTGTTATATTCCATTAGTTACAACGTTTGAATTATGGTCTTTACAACCTTATATAACCTTATATACTCTCATAGTTGATAAGTAATTTTTTTAGAAATGTTTATTGATTAATGATTAATCAAAAGGAGGGAATTGCTGTGGAAATTTACTATTTCATGAGTGTTTGTCATATTTAGACCTTTTTTAGATAACCTACTTTAACACTATTGTAATCAATTATAATGTGACACATATGGTCTTTTCTCTTCTATCAGCTTTGGCCTTTGGTTCACACATCACCTATGACCTTAAATCATAAATGTCAGTATTAGATGTTTTTCGTAGAGTAGAGAGAGTGGGGGACACATAGATATGCAGAGGCCCAGATGTCCTGACCTTGTCCAACCGTAAATTTTCCCATCTCTAGATACCAACTTTTTATTACCTCCGCCAAGGAGGTTATGTTTAGTCTGTCTGTTTGTCTGTTTGTTTGTGTTCAAGATAACTTGAGAAGTTATGGATGGATTTGGATGAAATTTTCAGGAAATGTGTGGAATGGGGTAAGGAAGAAATGATTAGATTTTGGGACTGATCCGGATCACCATCCAGATCCAGGAATTTTTTTAAGGATTCTTTGACATTGCCAGATAGGACCATTTTCGCCTAAGTGGACTGAAGCTGCTTGGCGGAGGTCTGCGCTCTCTGAGTGCTTTTCTGATCATCTGATTGTCTCCATTCTTGCAAGATTGTAATTTTTTCTGTTTTGTAATAAAGACTCACAAAAGGGAGTTTTTGGTTCAAGATCCTTCATTTCACCTTTTTGGGGAACATAGACAAGTTTTTTCCACAACAGCGTCCCAGGAAGACAACACCCCAAGAGGACCAGTTCTTTACCCTTACTTAACTGAAGAATCGAGTGCTTTCTACCAGAGATTTACAGGCAAGATTTGCTCAATGGTAGCAGAGACAGATCTCTGTCAGAAAGCATACAGGGAAGCGAGGGTAAAGAACTCCGACTTCACCCGTTTTACAAAACTTGGTCCTAAGTTTGTCCTTAGTAAGTCCTTATCCTGAAGGACAAACGTGGCATGTTTATGTTTGGAGCAAACTCAACAGAGCTGCAGGACCAGTGCACACAAGTGTGTCAGGTAGGTGACACACTCGTGTGCACCTACCTGCCTGTTACACACCAGCTCCAAACATGACACAAGTCTTGTCAGTGAAGTGCCAATAACAAAAAAATAAATAGAAACTAAAGTGCAAAAACAACTGAAGAAATAGTCTGTAGTTTAAGATTTGTCCAAGGGAAGCACAAAACTGATGTTCTTTAATTTGGAGCATAACTTTTTTGTGCTTTTATTATTTGTTCTGTATAATTATGGCCTTTACAAAAGTTTTGGTAAAAGATTTGGTCATCTCAAGGTCAGGAATTATTATTATTTACAATTGTTTGAGTTGATATTGACTATCAAACTTTATTAGTATTTTTATCTTCAAGTTTTTTGAGACACTTTCCTTGCTTTCATTTGATGATTTTAATGTTAACAGTTGTTTGAGTTTTTTTGTAGTATCAGTCTTTTTGTAATGGTTTTCATGTTTTAAGTTTAAGATTAGAAAAGCATTGTACCTTATTTTCTTTCATTTTGAGTTATTTAATTTCAGGGTTTAAGAAGCACTTTTGGACATGCTTTTGTTTTTGGTAGGATTTTTTTTTTTTAGTTGAAGAGTTTAAGGTTTTTCGCAAGGACAGGGTTTCATTTTTAGTACCAGAATGGCAACTTTTCAGTGACAGCCACACCCAATGCTTGCCAAATCTTAACCAAGACAAGAAGGCACAACCAAACAGGCCAGCTGGAACTTAAAGCAGATAACACACAACAAATCCCTCAAGTACAATACCACAACAAATCCCTCGAATACAAGCAATGCCACCAAAAAAATCCTTCAAATGCAAGCAACACCACCACAACAAATCCCTCTACAAATACAAGCATCAACACCACATCCTGTTCTAAATCAGAATTACACAAACTTAAACCAATCTCTGCAACTGAAACAGCCAGCAACAACCACCACAGTAAGCAGAATACCCTCTAAATAGCAGCTGATGAAAAAGCAAAACGGCCCTACTCTTATCAGGTAGGTGTGAAGACTTTCACCCACTCCTGTTGATGGCCCAGGGAGACCTGCAATTAAAACAAGATTTAGCATTTGGCAAGGCAATTTTATTTTTAAAGCATATTTCAGCAATAAGGCAATGCAACATGCTTTACAAAACACATCTGAACATTAGTGACTTTTGCAATGTGCCTGATTATACACAAGTGAGAGCAAAGCCCTGATGTAAAACTGATTCAGATGGGGAAAAAATTTAAACCAAAAACATTCCAGAAGGAAGTTTGGAAGGAAAGTATCCCACATGTGGAGGGAAAACATTTTTAATAGAGAAAGTAAGAAATTTGGAGAAGGCAAAGAGTGGAAACAAGATGGCAGACATCTGAGGGGACACAAAGTTGAAGAGATAACAAAGGAAGATGGGATAATGAGAGATTTGGAATAAACGGAAAAGTAGAGTTTTGGGGGGAAAAGCGAGGAAATAAGCTGGCAGGAAAACATACTTCTGGACAAAAAAAGAGGAGGAAAAAGAGAAAAGCAGAACAGTTTGAGGATATCCAAGAAATTGTAAAGGAAAAACAGAATTTTGATAGAAGGGGTAAATAAAGCAAGACAAGGTAGAGGAAAACCAGGAAGCCCAAAGTTAATTGACACTCACCTGAGGAGCGATTCCCCTGCCAACAGAAAGGGTCTTTGTTAAACTGGCCACTAC
Organism: Cetoscarus ocellatus; assembly: GCA_037902135.1. NCBI lineage: Eukaryota > Metazoa > Chordata > Actinopteri > Labriformes > Labridae > Cetoscarus > Cetoscarus ocellatus. The sequence continues at coordinate 18,656 of JBAMNC010002107.1, read as the reverse complement.
ACGCTCTCCCTACCCACTACCCCTCCGTTGGCGCGTCCTTGCGGAGGGGCCGCCATATTAAGTCCGTCCCAAACCGATTCGCAGGGAGGGGTAGTGGGCTATCAAACCCTCTGCACTGATGCCGACTCGCTGAACACGTGCAGTGCTAATTGAGTCCTGTTTCAGTCATGGAGGACCCAACATACGTAAGTGCCTGCACAAACACTGTTAAACTAAGAAAACTATTTAATGATTGTCATACAGATGTTTACAACTTAAAGGTGCAGTGTGTAGAATTTGGCATTTGAGCAACATCTATCGTTCAGATTCTAGAATGAGCCCAACCGTAACCAAAACGTCACATTGCTGAACAACGGAAGCCTGTGAAGACCAAAAGGGCTAGGGACCAAAAGCTTTAACTGTAAAATACACACAATTTAAATCCCTAGTGCAGAGTAACAACTGTCTCTACATCCACCGCCGTCCTCTCTCCTCTTCTTCACCTGCATTCCAGGTAGATTTCAGAACTAAATAAAAATAAAACAAACGTTTTTTGGGGATGATTGTACTCCTATTTTGACGGACTTTACATACAAATAGAAACATTATATCCTGTATTCACCGTTTCTGTTCGGCAAAATGCTGCCAAATTCTACACACTGCACCTTTAAGATGTAAACAGTATTGATTATCAAATTAAGGCCTGCCCTGCATTAGTCCAGAAAACAGTTTATGTTTATTTCTTATTTTTATTGTTTTTGCTGTCCTTATGAAATTTTGATACAAACTGAAATTACAACAAAAATAGTTGCTTTTTGCTGCTCTGACATTTAAAAATACTTTCTTGGTTTTTGCATTTATTTAGGACAACCTGTTCTATGACATGATGACTAAATTACTATAAATTGATTTTACATTAAATTATACATTAAAGGACGTTTTATTGGTTCAATCTCAAATAATTTAATAAAGATGAATAAAATCAATATTCAGAACGATTTTACAGAACTTTGTTAGCAACAAAAAAACAGAGGCTCACCTTTTGCTGCTGCATAATCAAAAGTAAAAGACGCCTTGAACGTCTACGCCTTCTGGAGGATCTAATCCGCTCATTTTTCAGTCGCTGGTGGATCAAGACAAGAACTGCCGCTCCCTCAAGATGCCGCTGCATAACCATGGCAACATATACTTCCTGTTTCCACCTGAGAAGGGGAAGTTTATCCCAAAGCTTGCCGCTGTATTTATGCTGCGTTCCATTAACCTCAGAACTGGGAAGAGGGAAGTGGGAATGATGTCATCTCCGAGTTATCAGCGTTCCAGTTACAAAGTCGGAAAAAACGGGCCGATCTACCAGGCTATTGTTAGCCGTAGTGTTAGCCGTTGTTAGCACACCCTGCGTTGTAGTTCACAAATACCACATGAAGAATGTAAATAACACTATGGCAGCATTTCCATAAATTAAAGTTGAACAGTACTATGTATATGGCTGATTTAGTGCAACAAACACGAGTCAGAAGTGCTATTAAACGGAGCTTAATAACTGCTTACACTGGGGGCAGCCATCTTTGATTGTCAACTCGGGGGTGGTGAGGATCCCCCAAGTTCTCAGTAGGAAATTCCGACCTTGGAGGGCTTTCCACTTGAAATTTCCCACTCGGAACTCAGAAATCCTGACTTCCGAGTACAACTGGAACGCACCATTATGCTGCGTTCCATTAACATCGGAACTGGGAAGAGGGAAGTGGGAATGATGTCATCTCCGAGTTATCAGGGTTCCAGTTACAAAGTCGGAAAAAAACGTGCTGATCTACCAGGCTATAGTTAGCCGTTGTGTTAGCTGTTGTTAGCACGCCCTGTGTTGCAGTTCACAAATACCACATGAAGAATGTAAATAACACTATGGCAGCATTTCCATAAATATAAGTTGAACAACACTGTGTATATGGCTGATTTAGTGCGACAAACATGAGTCAGAAGTGCTAGTAAACAGAATATTAAAAGGAGCTTAAAGCGGCCTCTTGGAATGAATAAGCCAGATGTAGAGTTTCAAACAAGTGCTGATTTATTTTCCTCTTGTTCAGCTTTATGAATGCCATGAGCATCATAAGCACTGTGAAAACTACAGAATAAACAAAACATTGGAAATATTACTGTAGTTTCACATATAAATCTTCCAAATATGATTATACATACATGAAATAAGTAACAATATGAAATATAATGCTTTACACCAGGGGTATTCAATTAAAAGTCACCGAGGTCCATTTAATAAAATTTCCACCAATAAAAGGTCCGAACCGAAGTCCAATTTGTGTTTTAAAGCCTTCCCCTATGTCCACATTTTTATGGTTTCAACAATATTTATTGTCAATTTTTAATGCAGGATATGGTTAATTGAGTGCACAGCTAGCTCCTTTACCATAAATAAAAATAGTCCAAGGCAAATTAATTTAAGGCCTTTATTTCAGATTAAAAAAGAAAAACCTAAAATAAAAGAAATAAAAAAGTGCAAACAGAGCCTAATAACCATTTTTTTTCTCTTACATAAAAGAGTTCCCAGCCAAATATTGAAGCCTACACATCAAGTAAAAAACTCAACATCTTCAGAAAACAATAAAGGTGGCTCTTTTTAGGAAAAATCAAGTGCATACAGAGCACTGACTAAATATTTTTCCTCTTCTTTTTTCTTAAATAGAGAGGTCACAGCCTAAAAATATGAAGACCTTCACTTCCAGTAAAAAAAAAGTCAACATCTTCATAATACAAGAAATTAACTCTTAAAAGTACAATCATTTGTCATCTGTTACTGCTTTTCTCCTGTGTTGTTACAGTATAATGTAACAAGAAAGTGATAGATAAATATTTTACTTTCGCAGATTCCAGATTTTGCTCTCTCTCTCTCTCTCTTTGGCTCTCTGTCCTTAACTCTCTCTCTCTCTCTCTGTCTTTCAGTCTTTCCCTCTCTTTCTTTCTCATTCTCACACACAAACAGCGCAACATGCATTGCATGAACCCACACTCACATAGGCTAATAAATAAACAGAACAGCGTTGCTAGAACTTGCAAAATGTGAAACATTCGAAAACAAACTAGTGCTAAAAACTGTTGAACTGCAACAATGAAAATTAAAGCTGCAAGCAGTGTTGGACGGGTCCTCGCTCGCAGGTCCCTCATGCCCGTTTGACCTCCATTTTGGGGGTTTCATCCCTTTTTGTCCCTTTGACCGGCTTAAATGGTTGACAAACATTTTTTTTTGCTCCTCAAGGTTGGTCCTCCCTTCGGGAGGAAATTTTCTTCCAGATCTTACTTTGACCTGTTTGGTATCTGGTCGTGTTTTAGAGATATTACAGTTGAAGTGATGTATTTCTTGCTCTTCAGTCTTTATACTGGGTGTGTGTTACACATTCCATTTCCCCCCCTTCAGTGAGTCACATGACCAGCTGCTGCCAATCAGTGAGTGAATGACATCATCTGCTGCCCTCATTGCATTCAAACTGCAGCAGAGCAGCAGAGCAGCAGAACAACCAAATCTACAGTAATATTTCCTCACCATTGCCACAAATTTGACCAAATCTCTCTACAAGTTATATGTGTGGACTGGAAATTTTGTCAGGATTCCATCCGTGTATTTTTTAAAGCTATAGGACTTTTACTTTTTTTTCTAGGGGCCATTGTTCTACAAGTTGTCCGGAGCTGTATTTTCACTCCCCATTCATTTCAATGGGAGGAGCTGGGAGGGTTTCTTTGGGGTTCACCAACTTTGAGGGCTTGTCATTCGGACACCGTTTGAGATAATAAGAATTCCTTCAGAACCTTTTGATCAGCATGGCCTCCTCTGTCATCTGTCCAGGATTCAAGCCGATGCCATTTACGGCCTCGGAGGAGATAATGTTTTTCTGGAGAGTTGTAATTTTACTTTGAAAGGCAAATTGCTGGTTTCCTCTTTGAGATAGGTCAGGGGTGTCAGCACGTGATTTTTGGGTCTCGATGAGACGAACGTTTTGACATTGGTTTGACCTCTCTACGACATTCCTTGTTGCCGTGGCAACAATTTTTGTTCTCCATTTTGCACCTCGGTGGCGCTAGAGAGCTGATTTTGGCATTTTTTGTGTTAATTTTCTCGTTTTCAGAAATTTTGTCCACCATGGGGCGTGTGTGTCAGTTTTGGCATGGCTATTAGCCTGTTAAGGGTGTGAAATCACGGTGCGAAGTGGGGATGATCCGGTGAGCTCTTATTTTGAAATCCAAATTGCCGGCTTCCTGTTTGAGATAGGTCAGGGGTGTCAGCGCGTGATTTGTGGGTCTTGATTAGACGATCGTTTGGGCGTTGGTTTGATCTCTCTGTGACTTTCCTGCTGGCCGTTAGGGCCGTTTTAGTGTGCCTGGGTGGCGCTAGAGAGCTGATTTTGGCATGTTGGGGGTTAATTTTTTGATTTTATCAAATTTTTCGCCGATTCTGAGGTGTGTGCCGATTTTGGTGAGTTTTTGAGCGTGTTTCGGGGGTCAAATTAAGGTTTAATGACCGGGTGGGCGTAATAATAATTAAAGCTGCAAGCAGCATTGGACGGGTCCTCGCTCGCAGGTCCCTCATGCCCGTTTGACCTCCATTTTGAGGGTTTCTTCCCTTTTTGACCCGCTGACCTGCTCAAAGGATGACAAAGGTTTTTTTTTTTACTCCCCAAGGTTGGTCCTCCCTTCGGGAGGACATTTTCTTCCAGATCTTAGTTTTACCTGTTTGGTATCTGTTCGTGTTTTAGAGATATTACAGTTGAGGTGATGTATTTCTTGCTCCTCCTCAGTCTTTATAATGGCTGTGTGTTACACATTCCATTCCCCCCCCCCTTCAGTGACACACATGACCAGCTGCTGCCAATCAGTGAGTGAATGACATCATCTTCTGCCCTTATTACATTCAAACTGCAGCAGTGCAGCAGAGCAGCAGAACAACAACCAAAACTCTAGAAACATTTCCTCACCATTGCCACAATTTTGACCAAATCTCTCTACAAGTTATATGTGTGAACTGGAAATTTTGTCAGGATTCCATCTGTGTACTTTTTAAAGCTGTAGGACTTTTACTTTTTTGTCTAGGGGCCTTTGTTCTACAAGTTGTCCGGAGCTGTATTTTCATTCCCCATTCATTTCAATGGGAGGAGCTGGGAGGCCTTCTTTGAGGTTCACCAACTTTGAGGGCTTGTCATTCGGAAATCGTTTGAGAAACAACAAAATCCTACATAACTTTTGATCATCAATGCCTCCTCTGTCATCTCTCCGGGTTTGAAGCCGATACCATTTACGGCCTCGGAGGAGATAATTTTTTTCTGGAGAGTAGTAATTTTACTTTGAAAGGCAAATTGCCGACTTCCTGTTTGAGATAAGTCAGGGGTGTCAGCGCGTGATTTTTGTGTCTCGATGAGACGAACGTTTTGACATTGGTTTGATCCCTCTACGACATTCCTTGTTGCCGTGGCAACCATTTTTGTGCTCCATTTTGCACCTTGGTGGCGCTAGAGAGCTGATTTTGGCATTTTTGTGTTTAATTTTTTCGTTGTCTGAAATTTTGTACACCATGGGGCGTGTGTGTCAGTTTTGGCATGGCTATGAGCCTGTGAAGGGTGTGAAATCACGTTGCGAAGTGGGGATGATCCGGTGAGCTCTTATTTTGAAATCAAAATTGCCGGCTTCCAGTTTGAGATAGGTCAGGGGTGTCAGCGCGTGATTTGTGGGTCGTGATTAGACGATTGTTTGGGCGTTGGTTTGATCCTTCTACGACATTCCTACTGGCCGTGAGGGCCGTTTTAGTGTTCCTAGGTGGCGCTAGAGAGCTCATTTTGGCATTTTTGGGTTTAATTTTTGCTTTTTGGCAAATTTTTCGCCGACCCTGAAGTGCCTGCCAATTTTGGTGAGTTTTTGAGCATGTTTAGGGGGTCAAATTAAGGTTTTCGCGTCCGTAGACGTAATAATAATTAAAGCTGCAAGCAGCATTGGACGGGTCCTCGCTCGCAGGTCCCTCATGCCCGTTTGACCTCCATCTTTAAGGTTTTATACTTTTTTGATCCGTTGACCTGGTCTAAGTTAGTCTGAGGTGTGTAGCTGCAGCTCTGTCAGAAGCCTCAGTCTTTATAATGGGTGTGTATTACACATTCCATTCAGTGAGTCACATGACCAGCTGCTGTCAATCAGTGAGTGAATGACATGATCTGCCGACTCATCCAGATTCAAACTGCAGCCAAGCAGCATGGACACCAAATCTGTGAAACAGGTCCTCACTATTGCCACAATTTTGACCAAATCTCTCTACAAGTTATATGCGTGAACTGGAAATTTTGTCAGGATTCCATCCGTGTGTTTTTCAAAGCTGTCGGACTTTCTCTTTTTTCTGTAGAGGCTTAACTTTCACAGTTTGTCCGGAGGTGTGTTTTCATTCCCCATTCATTTCAATGGGAGGAGCTGGGAGGGCTTCTTTGAGGTTCACCAACTTTGAGGGCTTGTCATTCGAAAACCGTTTGAGAAACAACAAAATCCTACATAACTTTTGATCATCAATGCCTCCTCTGTGATCTGTCCGGGTTTCAAGCTGATACTATTTACGGCCTCGGAGGAGATAATTTTTGCGTCTGGCATGTTTTTCCCTTGAAATTTTATTTTGAAGGGCAAATTGCCGGCTTCCTGTTTGAGATAGGTCAAGGGTGTCAGCGCGTGATTTTTGGGTCTTGATGAGACGAACGTTTAGGCGTTGGTTTGATCTCTCTACGACATTCCTGCTGGCCGTGAGTTCCGTTTTAGTGTGCCTAGGTGGCGCTAGAGAGCTGATTTTGGCATGTTGGGGGTTAATTTTGTCATTTTATGAAATTTTTCGCCGATTCTGAGGGGCCTGCCAATTTTGGTGAGTTTTTGAGCGTGTTTAGTGGGTCAAATTAAACAAAACGCGTCTGGTTGAATAATAATAATAAGAAAGAAAGAAACGCTACAGGAACAATAGGGTCCTTGCCCTTCGGGCAAGGACCTCTCTAGCTTCAGCTAGAGAGGTCCTTTCCCTTTGGGCGAGGACCCTAATTAAAGCTGCAAGCAGCATTGGACGGGTCCTCGCTCGCAGGTCCCTCATGCCCGTTTGACCTCCATGTTCAGGGTTTTAATTCCTTTTTGACCCGCTGACCTGCTCAAAGGTTGACAAATTTTTTTGTTTTCCTGCTCCTCAAGGTTGGTCCTCCCTTCGGGAGGACATTTACTTCCAGATCTTAGTTTTACCTGTTTGGTATCTGTTTGTGTTTTAGAGCTATTACAGTTGAAGTGATGCATTTCTTGCTCCTCCTCAGTCTTTATAATGGGTGTGTGTTACACATTCCATTTCCCCCCTTCAGTGAGTCACATGACCAGCTGCTGCCAATCAGTGAGTGAATGACATCATCTGCTGCCTTCATGAAATTCAAACTGCAGCTAAGAAGCACGGACACCAAAACTCTAGAAACATTTCCTCACCACTGCCACAATTTTGACCAAATGTCTCTACAAGTTATATGTGTGAACTGGAAATTTTGTCAGGAATCCGTCCATGTAATTTTCAAAGCTGTAGAACTGTTAGTTTTTTCTCTAGAGACCTTTCTTCTACAGGTTGTCTGGAGCTGTATTTTCACTCCCCATTCATTTGAATGGGGGGAGCTGGGAGGGCTTCTTTGAGGTTCACCAACTTTGAGGGCTTGTCATTCGAAAACCGTTTGAGAAACAACAAAATCCCTTGAAGTTTTTGATCATCAATGCCTCCTCTGTCATCTGTCCGGGTTTCAAGCCGATACCATTTACGGCCTCGGAGGAGAAAATTTTTTTCTGGAGAGTAGTAATTTTACTTTGAAAGGCAAATTGCCGACTTCCTGTTTGAGATAGGTCAGGGGTGTCAGCGCGTGATTTGTGGGTCTCGATGAGACGAACGTTTGGGCATTGGTTTGATCTCTCTACGACATTTCTACCGGCTGTTATGGCCTTTTTAGTCTGCCCAGGTGGCGCTAGAGAGCTCATTTTGGAATGTTGGGGGTTAATTTTTACATTTTATCAAATTTTTCGCCGATTCTGAGGTGTGTGCCACTTTTGGTGAGTTTTTGAGCTTGTTTAGGGGGTCAAATTAAGGTTTAAAGGCGCGTAGGAATAATAATAAGAAGAAGAAAGAAACGCTACAGGAACAATAGGGTCCTTGCCCTTCGGGCAAGGACCTCTCTAGCTTCAGCTAGAGAGGTCCTTTCCCTTTGGGCGAGGACCCTAATTAAAGCTGCAAGCAGCATTGGACGGGTCCTCGCTCGCAGGTCCCTCATGCCCGTTTGACCTCCATTTTGCATGTTTCATTCCTTTTTGACCCGCTGACCTGCTCAAAGGTTGACAAAGGTTTTGTTTTTGCTCCTCAAGGTTGGTCCTCCCTTCGGGAGGACATTTACTTCCAGATCTTAGTTTTACCTGTTTGTTATCTGTTCATGTTTTAGAGATATTACAGGTGAAGTGATGTGTTTCTTGCTCCTCCTCAGCCTTTATAATGGCTGTGTGTTACACATTCCATTTCCCCCCCCCTTCAGTGAGTCACATGACCAGCTGCTGCCAATCAGCGAGTGAATGACATCATCTGCTGCCTCATTACATTCAAACTGCAGCTATGCAGCACAGCAACCAAATCTCTAGAAACATTTCCTCACCACTGCCACAATTTTGACCAAATCTATCTACAAGTTATATGTGTGAACTGGAAATTTTGTCAGGAATCCATCCGTGTAATTTTCAAATCTGTAGGACTTTTTGTTTTTTCTGTAGAGGCTTAACTTCCACAGTTTGTCCAGAGCTGTGTTTTCATTCCCCATTCATTTCAATGGGAGGAGCTGGGAGGGCTTCTTTGAGGTTCACCAACTTTGGGGGCTTGTCATTCGGAAACCGTTTGAGAAACAACAAAATCCTACATAACTTTTGATCATCACTGCCTCCTCTGTCATCTCTCTGGGTTTCAAGCCGATACCATTTACGGCCTCGGAGGAGATAATTTTTTTCTGGAGAGTAGTAATTTTACTTTGAAAGGCAAATTGCCGGTTTCCTGTTTGAGATAAGTCAGGGGTGTCAGCGCGTGATTGTTGAGTCTCAATGAGACGAACGTTTTGACGTTGGTTTGACCTCTCTACGACATTCCTTGTTGCCATGGCAACCGTTTTTGTGCGCCGTTTTGTACCTAGGTGGCGCTAGAGAGCACATTTTGGAATGTTTTGGGTTTATTTTTTCGTTTTCAGAAATTTTATACACCATGGGACGTGTGTGTCAGTTTTGGCATGGCTATGAGCCTGTTAAGGGTGTGAAATCACGGTGCAAAGTGGGGATGATCCGGTGAGCTCTTATTTTGAAATCCAAATTGCCGGCTTCCTGTTTGAGATAGGTCAGGGGTGTCAGCGCGTGATTTGTGGGTCTTGATTAGACGATCGTTTGGGCGTTGGTTTGAGCTGTCTACGACATTCCTACTGGCTGTTAGGGCCGTTTTAGTCTGCCCAGGTGGCGCTAGAGAGCTCATTTTGGCATGTTGGGGGTTAATTTTTTCATTTTATCAAATTTTTTGCCGATTCTGAGGGGTGTGCCAATTTTGGTGAGTTTTTGAGCATGTTCAGGGTGTCAAATTAGGCTTCAATGACCGGACTGAATAATAATTTAAGCTGCAAGCAGCATTGGACGGGTCCTCGCTCGCAGGTCCCTCATGCCCGTTTGACCTCCATTTTGAGGGTTTCAATCTTTTTGACCCGCTGACCTGCTCAACGGTTGACAAAGGTTTTTTTGTTGCTCCCAAAGGTTGGTCCTCCCTTCGGGAGGACATTTTCTTCCAGATCTTTATATACATGTTTGGTATCTGTTCGTGTTTTAGAGATATTACAGTTGAAGTGATGTATTTCTGGCTCCTCCTCAGTCTTTCTAAAGGATGTGTGTTACACATTCCTTTCCCCCCCCCTTCAGTGAGTCACATGACCAGCTGCTGCCAATCAGTGAGTGAATGACATCATCTGCTGCTCTCATTACATTCAAACTGCAGCAGTACAGCAGAGCAGAAGAACAACAACCAAAACTCTAGAAACATTTCCTCACCATTGCCACAGTTTGGACCAAATCTCTCTACAAGTTATATGTGTGAACTGGAAATTTTGTCAGGATTCCATCCGTGTATTTGTTAAAGCTGTAGGACTTTTACTTTTTTCTCTAGGGGCCATTGTTCTACAAGTTGTCCGGAGCTGTATTTTCATTCCCCATTCATTTCAATGGGAGGAGCTGGGAGGCCTTCTTTGGGGTTCACCAACTTTGAGGGCTTGTCATTCGGAAACCGTTTGAGATAATAAGAATTCCTACATAACTTTTGATCAGCATGGCCTCCTCTGTCATCTGTCCGGGTTTCAAGCTGATACTATTTACGGCCTCGGAGGAGATAATTTTTTTCTGGAGAGTAGTAATTTTACTTTGAAAGGCAAATTGCCGACTTCCTGTTTGAGATAGGTCAGGGGTGTCAGCGCGTGATTTTTGGGTCTTGATGAGACGAACGTTTAGGCGTTGGTTTGATCTCTCTACGACATTCCTTGTTGCTGTGGCAACCATTTTTATGCTGTATTTTGCACCTTGGTGGCGCTAGAGAGCACATTTTGTTATTTTTTGTGTTGATTTTTTCGTTTTCTCAAATTTTGTACACCATGGGGCCTGTGTGTCGGTTTTGGCATGGCTATGAGCTTGTTAAGGGTGTGAAATCACAGTGAGAAGTGGGGATGATCCGGTGAGCTCTTATTTTGAAATCCAAATTGCCGGCTTCCTGTTTGAGATAGGTCAGGGGTGTCAGCGCGTGATTTGTGGGTCTTGATAAGACGATCGTTTGGGCGTTGGTTTGATCTGTCTGCGACATTCCTGCTGGCCGTGAGGGCCGTTTTAGTGTGCCTAGGTGGCGCTAGAGAGCTCCTTTTGGCATGTTGGGGGTTAATTTTTTTATTTTATCAAATTTTTCGCCGATTCTGAGGGGCGTGCTAATTTTGGTGAGTTTTTGAGCGTGTTCAGTGGGTCAAATTAAGCAAAACGCGTCTGGTTGAATAATAATAATAATTAAAGCTGCAAGCAGCGTTGGACGGGTCCTCGCTCGCAGGTCCCTCATGCCCGTTTGACCTCCATTTTGCGTGTTTCATCCCTTTTTGACCCTTTGACCTGCTTTAAGTTAGACTGAGGTGTGTAGCTGCTGCTCTGTCAGGAGCCTCAGTCTTTATAATGGGTGTGTATTACACATTCCATTCAGTGAGTCACATGACCAGCTGCTGCCAATCACTGAGTGAATGACATCTGCTGAGTCATACAGATTCAAACTGCAGCAAAGCAGCAGAATTACCACATCTGTTGAAACAAGTCCTCACTATTGCCACAATTTTGATCAAATGTCTCTAAAAATTATATATGTGAACTGGAAATTTTGTCAGGAATCCATCCATGTAATTTTCAAAGCTGTAGGAGTTTTACTTCTTTCTGTAGAGGCTTATCTTCCACAGGTTGTCCAGATCTGTATTTTCATTCCCCATTCATTTGAATGGGAGGAGCTGGGAGGGCTTCTTTGAGGTTCACCAACTTTGAGGGCTTGTCATTCAGAAACCGTTTGAGAAACAACAAATTCCTACATAACTTTTGATCAGCATGGCCTCCTCTGTCATCCGTCCGAGTTTCAAGCTGATATCATTTACAGCCTCGGAGGAGATAATTTTTGCGTCTGGCATATATTTCCCCTGAAATTTTATTTTGAAAGGCAAATTGCCGGTTTCCTGTTTGAGATAGGTCAGGGGTGTCAGCGCGTGATTTGTGGGTCTCAATGAGACGAACGTTTAGGCGTTGGTTTGATCTCTCTATGACATTCCTGCTGGCCGTGAGGGCTGTTTTAGTGTGCCTAGGTGGCGCTAGAGAGCTCATTTTGGCATTTTTGGCGTTTATTTTTTGATTTTATAAAATTTTTCGCCGATTCTGAGGGGCGTGCCAATTTTGGTGAGTTTTTGAGCGTGTTTAGGGGGTCAAATTAAGGTTCAAAGAGGCGTCAGGAGAAAAATAATAATAAGAAGAAGAAAGAAACGGACCAAAAACAATAGGGTCCTTGCCCTTCGGGCAAGGACCTCTCTAGCTTCAGCTAGAGAGGTCCTTTCCCTTTGGGCGAGGACCCTAATAAGAAGAAAGAAACGATACAAAAACAATAGGGTCCTTGCCCTTCGGGCAAGGACCTCTCTAGCTTCAGCTAGAGAGGTCCTTTCCCTGTGGGCGAGGACCCTAATTAAAGCTGCAAGCAGCATTGGACGGGTCCTCGCTCGCAGGTCCCTCATGCCCGTTTGACCTCCATTTTGAGGGTTTCAATCTTTTTGACCCGCTGACCTGCTCAACGGTTGACAAAGGTTTTTTTGTTGCTCCCAAAGGTTGGTCCTCCCTTCGGGAGGACATTTTCGACCAGATCTTAGTTTTACCTGCTGTTATCTGTTCATGTTTTTGAGGTATTACAGTTGAAGTGATGTATTTCTTGCTCCTCCTCAGTCTTTATAATGGGTGTGTGTTACACATTCCATTCCCCCCCCTTCAGTGAGTCACATGACCAGCTGCTGCCAATCAGTGAGTGAATGACATCATCTGCTGCTCTCATTACATTCAAACTGCAGCAGTGCAGCAGAGCAGCAGAACAACAACCAAAACTGTCGAAACATTTCCTCACCATTGCCACAGTTTGGACCAAATGTCTCTACAAGTTATATGTGTGAACTGGAAATTTTGTCAGGATTCCATCCGTGTATTTGTTAAAGCTGTAGGACTTTTACTTTTTTCTCTAGGGGCCATTGTTCTACAAGTTGTCCGGAGCTGTATTTTCATTCCCCATTCATTTCAATGGGAGGAGCTGGGAGGCCTTCTTTGGGGTTCACCAACTTTGAGGGCTTGTCATTCGGAAACCGTTTGAGATAATAAGAATTCCTACATAACTTTTGATCAGCATGGCCTCCTCTGTCATCTGTCCGGGTTTCAAGCTGATACCTTTTACGGCCTCGGAGGAGATAATTTTTTTCTGGAGAGTAGTAATTTTACTTTGAAAGGCAAAATGCCGACTTCCTGTTTGAGATAGGTCAGGGGTGTCAGCGCGTGATTTTTGGGTCTTGATGAGACGAACGTTTAGGCGTTGGTTTGATCTCTCTACGACATTCCTTGTTGCCGTGGCAACCATTTTTATGCTCTATTTTGCACCTTGGTGGCGCTAGAGAGCACATTTTGTTATTTTTTGTGTTGATTTTTTCGTTTTCTGAAATTTTGTACACCATGGGGCCTGTGTGTCGGTTTTGGCATGGCTATGAGCTTGTTAAGGGTGTGAAATCACAGTGAGAAGTGGGGATGATCCGGTGAGCTCTTATTTTGAAATCCAAATTGGCGGCTTCCTGTTTGAGATAGGTCAGGGGTGTCAGCGCGTGATTTGTGGGTCTTGATAAGACGATCGTTTGGGCGTTGGTTTGATCTGTCTGCGACATTCCTGCTGGCCGTGAGGGCCGTTTTAGTGTGCCTAGGTGGCGCTAGAGAGCTCATTTTGGCATGTTGGGGGTTAATTTTTTTATTTTATCAAATTTTTCGCCGATTCTGAGGGGCGTGCTAATTTTGGTGAGTTTTTGAGCGTGTTCAGTGGGTCAAATTAAGCAAAACGCGTCTGGTTGAATAATAATAATAATAAGAAGAAAGAAACGCTACAAAAACAATAGGGTCCTTGCCCGAAGGGCAAGGACCTCTCTAGCTTCAGCTAGAGAGGTCCTTTCCCTTTGGGCGAGGACCCTAATTAAAGCTGCAAGCAGCATTGGACGGGTCCTCGCTCGCAGGTCCCTCATGCCCGTTTGACCTCCATTTTGCGTGTTTCATCCCTTTTTGACCCTTTGACCTGCTTTAAGTTAGACTGAGGTGTGTAGCTGCTGCTCTGTCAGGAGCCTCAGTCTTTATAATGGGTGTGTATTACACATTCCATTCAGTGAGTCACATGACCAGCTGCTGCCAATCACTGAGTGAATGACATCTGCTGAGTCATACAGATTCAAACTGCAGCAAAGCAGCAGAATTACCACATCTGTTGAAACAAGTCCTCACTATTGCCACAATTTTGATCAAATGTCTCTAAAAATTATATATGTGAACTGGAAATTTTGTCAGGAATCCATCCATGTAATTTTCAAAGCTGTAGGAGTTTTACTTCTTTCTGTAGAGGCTTATCTTCCACAGGTTGTCCAGATCTGTATTTTCATTCCCCATTCATTTGAATGGGAGGAGCTGGGAGGGCTTCTTTGAGGTTCACCAACTTTGAGGGCTTGTCATTCGGAAACCGTTTGAGAAACAACAAATTCCTACATAACTTTTGATCAGCATGGCCTCCTCTGTCATCCGTCCGAGTTTCAAGCTGATATCATTTACAGCCTCGGAGGAGATAATTTTTGCGTCTGGCATATATTTCCCCTGAAATTTTATTTTGAAAGGCAAATTGCCGGTTTCCTGTTTGAGATAGGTCAGGGGTGTCAGCGCGTGATTTGTGGGTCTCAATGAGACGAACGTTTAGGTGTTGGTTTGATCTCTCTATGACATTCCTGCTGGCCGTGAGGGCTGTTTTAGTGTGCCTAGGTGGCGCTAGAGAGCTCATTTTGGCATTTTTGGGGTTTATTTTTTGATTTTATAAAATTTTTCGCCGATTCTGAGGGGCGTGCCAATTTTGGTGAGTTTTTGAGCGTGTTTAGGGGGTCAAATTAAGGTTCAAAGAGGCGTCAGGAGAAAAATAATAATAAGAAGAAGAAAGAAACGAAGCAAAAACAATAGGGTCCTTGCCCTTCGGGCAAGGACCTCTCTAGCTTCAGCTAGAGAGGTCCTTTCCCTTTGGGCGAGGACCCTAATTAAAGCTGCAAGCAGCATTGAACGGGTCCTCGCTCGCAGGTCCCTCATGCCCGTTTGACCTCCATCTTTAAGGTTTTATACTTTTTTGATCCGTTGACCTGGTCTAAGTTAGTCTGAGGTGTGTAGCTGCAGCTCTGTCAGAAGCCTCAGTCTTTATAATGGGTGTGTATTACACATTCCATTCAGTGAGTCACATGACCAGCTGCTGTCAATCAGTGAGTGAATGACATCATCTGCTGCTCTCATTACATTCAAACTGCAGCAGTACAGCAGAGCAGCAGAACAACAACCAAAACTCTAGAAACATTTCCTCACCATTGCCACAGTTTGGACCAAATCTCTCTACAAGTTATATTTGTGAACTGGAAATTTTGTCAGGATTCCATCCGTGTATTTTTTAAAGCTGTAGGACTTTTACTTTTTTCTCTAGGGGCCATTGTTCTACAAGTTTTCCGGAGCTGTATTTTCATTCCCCATTCATTTCAATGGGAGGAGCTGGGAGGCCTTCTTTGGGGTTCACCAACTTTGAGGGCTTGTCATTCGGAAACCGTTTGAGATAATAAGAATTCCTACATAACTTTTGATCAGCATGGCCTCCTCTGTGATCTGTCCGGGTTTCAAGCTGATACCATTTGCGGCCTCGGAGGAGATAATTTTTTTCTGGAGAGTAGTAATTTTACTTTGAAAGGCAAATTGCCGACTTCCTGTTTGAGATAGGTCAGGGGTGTCAGCGCGTGATTTTTGGGTCTTGATGAGACGAACGTTTAGGCGTTGGTTTGATCTCTCTACGACATTCCTTGTTGCCGTGGCAACCATTTTTATGCTCTATTTTGCACCTTGGTGGCGCTAAAGAGCACATTTTGTTATTTTTTTGTGTTGATTTTTTCGTTTTCTGAAATTTTGTACACCATGGGGCCTGTGTGTCGGTTTTGGCATGGCTATGAGCTTGTTAAGGGTGTGAAATCACAGTGAGAAGTGGGGATGATCCGGTGAGCTCTTATTTTGAAATCCAAATTGCCGGCTTCCTGTTTGAGATAGGTCAGGGGTGTCAGCGCGTGATTTGTGGGTCTTGATAAGACGATCGTTTGGGCGTTGGTTTGATCTGTCTGCGACATTCCTGCTGGCCGTGAGGGCCGTTTTAGTGTGCCTAGGTGGCGCTAGAGAGCTCATTTTGGCATGTTGGGGGTTAATTTTTTTATTTTATCAAATTTTTCGCCGATTCTGAGGGGCGTGCTAATTTTGGTGAGTTTTTGAGCGTGTTCAGTGGGTCAAATTAAGCAAAACGCGTCTGGTTGAATAATAATTAAAGCTGCAAGCAGCATTGGACGGGTCCTCGCTCGCAGGTCCCTCATGCCCATTTGACCTCCATTTTGAGGGTTTCATTCCTTTTCGACCCGCTGACCTGCTGAAAGGTTGACAAAGGTTTTTTTTTTTTGCTCCCCAAGGTTGGTCCTCCCTTCGGGAGGACATTTTCTTCCAGATCTTAGTTTTACCTGTTTGGTATCTGTTCGTGTTTTAGAGATATTACAGTTGAAGTGATGTATTTCTTGCTCCTCCTCAGTCTTTCTAAAGGATGTGTGTTACACATTCCAATTCCCCCCCCCCTTCAGTGAGTCACATGACCAGCTGCTGCCAATCAGTGAGTGAATGACATCATCTGCTGCTCTCATTACATTCAAACTGCAGCAGTGCAGCAGAGCAGCAGAACAACAACCAAAACTCTCGAAACATTTCCACACCATTGCCACAGTTTGGACCAAATCTCTCTACAAGTTATATGTGTGAACTGGAAATTTTGTCAGGATTCCATCTGTGTATTTGTTAAAGCTGTAGGACTTTTACTTTTTTCTCTAGGGGCCATTGTTCTACAAGTTGTCCGGAGCTGTATTTTCATTCCCCATTCATTTCAATGGGAGGAGCTGGGAGGGCTTCTTTGGGGTTCACCAACTTTGAGGGCTTGTCATTCGGAAACCGTTTGAGATAATAAGAATTCCTACATAACTTTTGATCAGCATGGCCTCCTCTGTCATCTGTCCGGGTTTCAAGCCGATACTACTTACGGCCTCGGAGGAGATAATTTTTTTCTGGAGAGTAGTAATTTTATTTTGAAAAGCAAATTGCCGACTTCCTGTTTGAGATAGGTCAGGGGTGTCAGCGCGTGATTTTTGGGTCTTGATGAGACGAACGTTTAGGCGTTGGTTTGATCTCTCTACGACATTCCTTGTTGCCGTGGCAACCATTTTTATGCTTTATTTTGCACCTTGGTGGCGCTAGAGAGCACATTTTGTTATTTTTTGTGTTGATTTTTTCGTTTTCTGAAATTTTGTACACCATGGGGCGTGTGTGTCGGTTTTGGCATGGCTATGAGCCTGTTAAGGGTGTGAAATCGCGGTGCAAAGTGGGGATGATCCGGTGAGCTCTTATTTTGAAATCCAAATTGCCGGCTTCCTGTTTGAGATAGGTCAGGGGTGTCAGCGCGTGATTTGTGGGTCTTGATAAGACGATCGTTTGGGCGTTGGTTTGATCTGTCTGCGACATTCCTGCTGGCCGTGAGGGCCGTTTTTGTGTGCCTGGGTGGCGCTAGAGAGCTCATTTTGGCATGTTGTGGCTAAATTTTTTTATTTTATAAAATTTTTCGCCGATTCTGAGGTGTGTGTCGATTTTGGTGAGTTTTTGAGCGTGTTTAGGGGGTCAAATTAAGGTTTAATGACCGGGTGTGCGTAATAATAATAATAATAATTAAAGCTGCAAGCAGCATTGGACGGGTCCTCGCTCGCAGGTCCCTCATGCCCGTTTGACCTCCATTTTGAGGGTTTCATCCCTTTTTGAGCCGCTGACCTGCTCAAAGGTTGACAAAGTTTTTTTTTTCCTGCTCCTCAAGGTTGGTCCTCCCTTCGGGAGGACATTTACTTCCAGATCTTAGTTTTACCTGTTTGGTATCTGTTTGTGTTTTAGAGATATTACAGTTGAAGTGATGCATTTCTTGCTCCTCCTCAGTCTTTATAATGGGTGTTTTGCACATTCCATTTCCCCCCCTTCAGTGAGTCACATGACCAGCTGCTGCCAATCAGTGAGTGAATGACATCATCTGCTCCCCTCTCCAGATTCAAACTGCAGCTAAGCAGCACGGACACCAAATCTGTGAAACAGGTCCTCACTATTGCGACAATTTTGATCAAATGGCTCTACAAGTTATATGTGTGAACTGGAAATTTTATCAGGAATCCATCCATGTAATTTTCAAAGCTGTAGGACTTTTTGTTTTTTCTGTAGAGGCCTATCTTCCGCATGTTGTCTAGAGCTGTATTTTCATTCCCCATTCATTTGAATGGGAGGAGCTGGGAGGGCTTCTTTGAGGTTCACCAACTTTGAGGGCTTGTCATTCGGAAACCGTTTGAGAAACAACAAAATCCTACATAACTTTTGATCATCAATGCCTCCTCTGTCATCTGTCCGGGTTTCAAGCTGATAACATTTACGGCCTCGGAGGAGATAATTTTTGCGTGTTGCGTATATTTCCCTTGAAATTTTATTTTGAAAGGCAAATTGCCGGTTTCCTGTTTGAGATAGGTCAGGGGTGTCAGCGCGTGATTTGTGGGTCTCGATGAGACGAACGTTTAGGTGTTGGTTTGATCTCTCTATGTCATTCCTGCTGGCCGTGAGGGCCGTTTTAGTGTGTCTAGGTGGCGCTAGAGAGCTGATTTTGGCATGTTGGGGCTTAATTTTTTCATTTTATGAAATTTTTCGCCGATTCTGAGGGGCCTGCCAATTTT
>JBAMNC010002106.1:0-39962 GCA_037902135.1 Cetoscarus ocellatus | reverse complement strand
TGCGCCATCCTGCGCCACCCTGAGTTGCGCCAGGAAATTAGAGCCCATTAAATCAACATTTAAAGCCTTAAGCATTTCTGGAAACACACAAGTCTGAAAACGAGAACAATAAGTGAATGTCAAATAAGGTCAGTGTAGATATTTTCTTCTTTCCTGCCTCTTGAGTTTATACTGTTGCCTCACACCTCGTCAGTGAGCACTTTGAGTTCTAGGTCTGTAAATTTTTGTTTTCTTTTTCTGTCTGACTCTGCCATTGTCGTGTCAACTGTGATCTTGGAGCAAAGCCACCTCTATACCCCTCGGTTTACTGCAATCAGCTGCGCAGACTGCGCTAAACTGCTGAACTGTGTGGGCTTGTTAGTGCCGGCAAATGATTAGAGCAGTTTCCTTTGAGGATAAGGCGCTAAAACAGGGCAGATTGCATAAGCTAATTCTGCGCAAATAATGGCACTATTAGCAGGAGCAATCCATTTTTTGTGGATCTGGCCCTTAGTTTCTTATTGAATGCCTGAAATTGACCTGGATGCAGCGTGTTTCTCTGCATAAGCAGCAGTGTGTCAGGCAAATATACAGAACCTATTCTCTGCCTCTCTAGCGACTTTAAAGGGGCTGGAAAGTCGCAACAACGTCCAAAAGATACACACGTGCCTAACGTCCTCCACCGATGCGCTCCACACTCACTCCACAATAATTCTAAATAATATGTTCCTGGCATCAGAGCCGTTATATAGGATATGCTCCACAGTTACCACCAACTGAGTGCAATTTGCAATAGTTTTGAGCGAGAGAGAGTGAGACAGTCTGCATTAACAAGTAACTGATTTATGATATAGACATCTATTTTGGTGGTTTATTACATAATGCACCACATTATTACATTTTCCCTTTAAAAAAAGGGTGACACCCGCAATATGTAATACCCGACGTAATATGTAATAACTTATTACAAAATGCGGCAAAGTTTATTACATATTGCGTTCAATATTTTTATTACAAAATGTGGCAGATTATTACAAAATGCGGCATTATTACATCATAAAGTGAAAATTTATTATATTATTACATAATGGGGCGTAACTACATAATGCGGCTTAACATGGCTGTAGAACAAATTGCCCCTCGGGGATAACAAAGTTTACCTTGACCTTGACCTTGACCAGTTGTTGCAGACTTGAACAGATGCTGCGATGAGTCTTGGGGCCATTTTGGAAAGTGGATTTGGATATCTTGACTACTTGAGAAATGCTGCGTTGGACTGTTTTTAACCTCCAAGCGAGGTAACCAGAACCACTCTGGAGATCATAGAAATGTTCCTGGGGGATTAAAATAAAACAAAGTGGAAAGAGGAAAGCAATGGGTTATTTGGCAACATTTGTAATTATTGAAAACACTCCTAACTACCATAAATGTTGTCTAGGCCTGTGCAATGTGTTACTAATCTAATGCTAGGTAGCAGTTACTTGTCACAAATACTGCAATTTTTTTGCTGGAAGAAAATCTGAATAAGTTGAGAGCAACTGCAGGAGCAGTCCATATGGGATGCATCATGAGAAACAAAATGTGTGTGTTTATATATATATATATATATATATATATATATAAACACACACACACACACACACACACACACACATATATATATATATGTATAGACACATTTTGCCTGAATAGTTTGGCGGAATAAGCCAAACAGTATTATCCCTTTCACCTTGCCATTAGAAAGACATAATTATTGACTGTGATTTAGAAAATACTGACACCAAAGATTTATTTTTTATGTCATTACTTACATAACCGTCCTTTGAATCCGGATCCTTCAAACTTGGAAACAGGATGATAATGCTGAGTGCATATGTAATGCAGACATTTACAGAAGGGATCCTCCTGATAGAAAAACATGTATAGATTAAGTAAACAAAACTACTTTTATGTAAATTATTTACTTAAACATACCCAATGGCCTGAATAATTGGATGTCAAATTTAATGTCACCATTATTTAAAAAAAAAAAAAAACTGTAAACTGTATTTCTGCAACATAATCCAGGTTTTTATTATCAAGTTGAATTATCTGCGCATTGCACTTGTTTGTTCTTTAAAAAAATGTTGGAATGACCAATCCAAATTTGAACCACCTGAAGTAACTTTAAATCTATGAGAGAATCCTAAAATAATTTCATATGCCTCTTTTTAGAATTTTCTTTTGCTGAGGATGTGAACTGGATACATGAGCACAAAGCTGCATATCAAAAAACTTTGCTGCCCAGGTACTTTAAGAATGTGCCACTTGTGCTTTCTTTTTCTTCTCTGATGCTGCAAGTCATTTTTTATGAAAAGTACTGAAACCTGCATTTGAAAAGAAGGCCTGATTATCGCAATCCTATTGGAGAATACTTTATACAACATCCACAATATCAACATATCTATTTCATATGTACAATTAGGTACCTATTAGTTATGATATCTGTATGACAAAAATGTATTTTAGGGCACATGGACTCACCCATGACTCTCCACCATGTCTGCCACGAGCATGTTCACCATCTTTCTTCTTGTGCTATCAGAGAGGCAGTTTTTTTTGTTCATATTCTTTAAAGACCTGGTCACCACCTGGCTTTGAGTACAGGGCTACTTTGACAGTCTGAAAGAGCAATTACAATAATATTTTACAAGATTAAACCAGACAAAGTTAAACAATCAGGCTGAGCAATATACTGTACCTGCAATACTGAAGTAATAACCCTGAAACAAAGCCATTTCTTATCTTTGCTTAACTGAAGGTGAGACTGATATCAGTTGATTGGGTTTTGTCTTTAAATGATTCTGACCACTCAATTTCTTCACATTTGGACTACTGTAATGCACTTCATATGAACATAAATCAGACTTTCATTGCAAGTCTGCAATTATTACAAAATGTTGCTACTGGTCTTTTAACAGGCACTATAAAGCATGTCAACCCCATCCTGCCCCCTTTCCATTGACTCCCTGTTCACTTGAGAATCAATTTTAAGATTTTATTGCATGTATTTAAATCTTTAACCACATCTATGTTCATTTAAAAGTCTACAAAGTTTAGTATTGCTTTTATTTTAACAAACTGTCTCATGTTTATATGTCTTAATGAAGTGATAATTCTACTGTTTTTATCATTAGTTTAATTTTATTTCTGTTCCGTTCTATTTTATTTGATTATTACTTGGTAGTCACTGTGTAGCACTTTGGCAAAAATTTTGTTCTTGGAGAGTTGCTTATCAGGTCTTGTGTTACTGTTGAGCATATTTGGTATTTCTGAGTACACAACTTGCCTCAAAAACTGATTGCCCCTTTTGCAAGAACATGCATTTTCCCAAAAACATGCATAGTTTTGAGTAACTCTATGGTTTGTCAGCTGAAATTCAAGACTTAAAATAATTACACTTACAATGACAATGAATACTATATCATAGAACTATTACTTTTAAGCTCTTTTGATGATCTTAAATGTAATACTCAAAGAAAAGATACTTGTGAAATTCCAATGGTAACCTGTTATTGCATTTTTTGTTTTTGTGATGGCAAACAAAACTGTTATTGGTTTGTGTAAACCACATCAGAGCCCTTAAAAATAATCGATAACTTTGCATGGGTTCCTAAGGAGGAAGACAACTTCCTCTTCTTGTCACACGTCACTCACTAGTAAACTTACATCTTTTGCAATGTTGTTGTCTGGGGGTCCTTCAATCAGCTTCTTCTTCCGAGCTTTGGTTGACTCAAGTATCACCGTTGAGTCTGAATTTGAAGATGAACCTTGTGACACATGGCCAGGTGACCACCCTGATTAAGACGAGCCTTCAGAAGATGTGTCCAGCACTCTGCCGTCTACAAGCACAAATAACTTCAGTACACTTAAACACACACAGCTTTAGTGTGTGTGTGTGTGGGTCTATCTATCTATCTATCTATGATGATTTCAGAAGTTCATCAAATATGTCTGCGTCCACTTCCACTCCAGCAGAATCTTTCAAGACCAAGGAAGTTGAGCCCAGCAAATTTAACTTTGCCAGAACTAAAAAAAAGAGAGAGAACTTGTCTGAGGATCAAAACAAAAGAATTCAAGATCAATTATACCTGTTATATTCCCTTAAAGCGGTGGTTTTTAAAAGAATTGTTAAAGGAACACCTAAGATCACAGTAAAATATCAAGGCACGCTACTTAAT
Source organism: Cetoscarus ocellatus (assembly GCA_037902135.1). Lineage (NCBI taxonomy): Eukaryota > Metazoa > Chordata > Actinopteri > Labriformes > Labridae > Cetoscarus > Cetoscarus ocellatus. The sequence continues at coordinate 35,763 of JBAMNC010002106.1, read as the reverse complement.
GAAAATAGCCTCTAAACAAGTGTTCTTGTACCTTTCAGTTGAAATACCTACTTATAGGTGATTAAAAAGCTGATTTATCTTTACACATCAATATCTAGAAACATAAGTTTAGATGTTAAAACTGTACAAGAAAAAAGGTAATTTTATTAAAGGGATACAAAAAGTTATTCCTTCCATCTGCTACAATCCTATTAACTGCATCAACCTTAAATATTTTCTTTAATAACAGAAATTGCAGCTTACTCATTTATGTATGCAGATAAGTGACATGAAAAATTTATGATTCCACTTCATTAGTGTTACGATGGCAACTTTTCTAAAAAAGCCACTAATTTCACTTCATTAGTGTTACTATGGCAACTATCTAAAAGGGTCACTAATGTTTCTATGGCAACTTTCCTAAAGAGTAACTCATTAGAATTCATTAGTGTTACTATTGCAACTTTCCTAAAAGAGTAACTTATTACACTTCATTAGTGTTGCTATGGCAACTTTCCGAAAGACACTAATTACACTTCTTTAGTGTTGCTATGGCAACTGTCCTAAAAGAGTAACTTATTACACTTCATTAGTGTAACTATGGCAACTTTCCTAAAAGAGTAACTTATTACACTTCATTAGTGTTGCTATAGCAACTTTCCTGAAAGAGTCACTAATTACACTTCTTTAGTGTTACTATGGCAACGTTCCTGAAAGAGTCACTAATTTCACTTTATTAGTCTTTCTATGGCAACTTTCCCAAAAGTGTCGCTAATGTTACCATGGCAACTGTCCTTAAGAATCACTTATTGCACTTCATTAGTGTTACTATGGCAACTTTCCTAAAAGAGCAACTAATTTCACATCATTAGTGTTACTATGGCAACTTTCCTAAAAGTGTCACTATTGTTACTATTGCAATGTTCGTATAAGAGTCACTTTTTACACTTCATTAGTGTTAATATGGCAGTTGTCCTAAAAGAGTCACTAGTGTTACTATGGAAACTTTCCTATAAGGGTCACTTTCTACACTTCATAGGTGTTGCTAAAGGAACTTTCCTGAAAGAGTCACTTATTACACTTCATTAGTGTTACTATAGCAACTTTAATAAAAGAGTCACTAGTGTTACTATAGCAATTTTCCTAAAAAATCACCAATTAAACTTCATTAGTGTTACTACGGTGTAGCGATTTGAAATTTATCAGCGTTCAATCTGAAAGATTTAGCCGTGGAGTTATTAATTAAAGTTAATTAATAATTCAATAAATTATTCCCCTTGGGGGCACCAGCCTTCTTTAATAAAGCAAATCTTAATTTAATCAATTGATTACCAAGTTAGCTCTCTTAAATAATACAATTTAACCAAATCAAGTTTATCAATCTCAGATCTTAAATCAGAGTTCTTGCTTCAGGGACGCTGGCTTCTGGAGATCACTAACAGACAGAGAATTTAAAATCAATAATCATAAGTTTATGAAAGTGAATAATCTTACAATGCATAAAATAAATTGTGAGAATTATGAATAAAATTGCAATAAAATGATCAATTTTGAATGACACAGTGGTGAAATCAGAAAACTTGAAATGATGGTGATTGAGTGTATGTGTATAATAAATGAACTGTTTACTACTGAAAAAGGAGAGAATTTAGATCAAATTTGGATTAAACCAATTCAGGATTAGAACACTTTTTAAGTCTAAGAGTACATCAAACCTCCTTTTAAACACAGAATGACTGGTCATTTGCCTACTTGGTCGAAGACGACTCTCGCGTTGTTTCTCCGATGCTGGGAAGGTTCAGGCTAGCCTGGATCAGGTTGGTTCGATCAGAGTCGGATCAAGTTGGTGACGTTGGTTTGGTCTGGAAAACCGAACAGCGGATCTTGAAGTCCGTCTCTCACACCGGTGCCCCGCGGATACCTCTCGACAACTCTCTTTGGAGAATCTTCTGGCAAACGCAGGCTTAGAAGGTGGTTGCGTCTCAAAGCTCTCACGGTGTTATTAACATAAATTTATTGATGGCTGATTTAATTTGTTCAAGTCTCTTAAAACACTGCAGCTGGCCAGGACAACGATGTCTCGCAGAAAACTGTGCAAAACCAAAAAAAAGGAACAATTCAATATTGTGCAGGCTTGCGTTGGAAAGCTTGGAGCATTTAGATTCTTACAGAGAAATCTAAATGAAAGACTTGTTAAAGTCGCAGATCAAAAATTGATTAACTGAAAAATGCGTGTGATCAGCAGACAAAAGAAAAGTTATAACGGGCTTACAGAAGCAAAGGCCTGAACGGCGCGAAGAACTAGAAAAGAAAGTGAGGCGTTACGAGGACGAGAAGTCGACAGGAAGCAAAGACAAGAGAAAGTAAATGAGAGTTTGCACACGTTTTTAAACATCTCTGATGGGTGTGAAGACGATGACATCACTGACAACTTTCATCATCTCTTTCTGTATTTCGCAGATTTTAGTAATTAAGTTTGAGTATAATGAACGAATTACTCATATCACTCAACTCACCATAAGTATAAGATCTTAGACAACCCATGAAGAAATGATAAGAGGATGATATCAGACAATTCTAACTCAATAATGAAACACACAGTAACGATGGCACATTTATCATCATGCTTGAGGTAAATTACCGACATACTGTTGTGCAAATGTGGCTAAATAAATACTATACTACAAAGCATTACTAGAACACACTGTAACACATAATCAATACATTGTAGGTAATTTCTGGTATTTATGGCGACATATCTTGAATATTATAACTGTGATTGTGCTATATTAACAGAAGGTCGCTAGGTGGAGCTGTTGGTCTTCCACAGAATTTAGAATAAATCTGGGATCTCATTAACTTCACTCCTGAGGGTCGTAGAGAGACCGTTGAAAGGATCTAGGGATGTACATCCCACACTGACTTCAAATCAACACACAGTTTATAATTTCAAACATTAAGACCAGTCCTTTATGTTTTCTTCATCTGAGATTGTTCTGGATGCCGGGAATGCAAGGGAAAGTCCAGATGTCCTATGAGATTGGAGTGGGGAATTTTACGACCTGCAGCTGTGAATGTTAGTTCGCAGTTTACAGAGATAAGGGGATCAGGAATGTCATTTTCTCCTTAGGTGCGACTGTTCAACTTGTGTATCTTAGAGGGGAGTAACCATTAAGTCTGTGGGCTAGTGAGGCTTCATGGCGCCTTACAGAGTCTCAGCCAATCAGGCGCTGGTTGATTGTCCAAGGCGCGAAATAAAATCCCTTAAATCAAACAAGGGGGTTCTGGTCCTGAGTGCTGATAGTGGGTCCATGTAGAGTTCATGCCAAATGGCAGGAAGAGGGGTTTCAATTTATGACTCCACATGTCCAGAAGGTGATAGTAGGTCTCAGGGGAGGTGAGAGAGAGAAGAAGACTGAGGAGAACAGGGAATGACATGATGTCCTTGATTCCTGATGCTACAATTCCCCCCCTTTTCGTCATGATGGACTCGATCCAGAGGAACATCAGGACGACCCGGGAAGCTGATCAGGAACAGCAGGAACAGGAGCAGGTGCACTTAAAAGGAGGTTGATGCGTATACATTTCTATATGTATATGTGTGTATATACTGTGTATAAGTGTGTATGCATCTAACAACTATGTGCATAAAATAAAAGCACATTTATATACAGGAATAAACTAAGAAAGTTACAGGCAAGTCCTGTCCATTTCTACCAGAGCATCGAGGTTCTCCTGTACCGAATCCCGGTCTCTTGCCTCTAGCGTGGATTCAGAGGCCTGTCTTTGTGACTCCTGTCTCCTGTGCAACTTAAGCCTAGCCAGCGCTCTGCCATGCCGTTCAATCTGGCACAGCAAAGTGTTACCACATTTAACGTACAGAAAGGCCAGGATGAAGGTGAAGACATACCCTAAACTGACACTAATGGCTAACACGGTATCAGAGGCCGACCAGGAATAGGTTATTGGTTGTATAGGGAGTTCCTCCTGTGATGCTATCTCTTTGAGGACATCATCAATAGGGGTCAAGTCAATAACCTGGGATCCAGGGCTGGACTGGTACCAAAAAATGGCCCAGGCAATTTTGGCCATGGTGGCCCACCATGATAACGATGTGCAGAGGCACATACCATGACATACCAGAGGATATATGTGCATGTTTTCGTCATTTCAAAATTAAAATATAGTGCAGCAGCCTACAGGGAAGAGAGTAACCATGTTTTAAAAAAACTGATACGCTCTTTCACTAATCACAGAGACTTTCATCTTGGGCGAGATGGCCACAGTGTCATAAATCCAATCTTGAAGTTAAAGTAGGGTCAAAAAAAATACTGCTAGTGATGTCTTTTTAGATTATATATATATATATATATATATATATATATATATATATATATAGAGAGAGAGAGAGAGAGAGAGAGAGAGAGAGAGAGAGACAAAGATAAAGCATGTTTTGATTTTCATCAAAATTACATGTCATATTTACAGTGACGCTTTTTCTTAACTTCCTTTTGTTTGGAGGTGGCACAGCCTTTTCTTAATACAGAAGTGAAGGTACAGGCTACTGTAATATATATCTCTGTTATCACTTAACAGTCTGCCCAAAAATGATTCTTGCAACCAAACAGACATAGTCAGGTTTTATCTAAGTTTTATATTGATCCTATACAGTTTTATTATGGTGAAGACAGTAATAGCTACATTAGAAATAAATTTCATCCTGGCACATAACGATTTCTTGTTGATGGAAACATAATTTTGCCCCTCTTTTTACTGTAAAATGTGAATTTGTGTTTAGAATGGGAAAAAATAATTTGTGTAACGTCTGAATTGAGTTTATATTGGTAAGCATCAGATCCCTCCTAGGTTTTGGGGCAAAACAAGCCCAAATGAGCAACTGTACTTGTGGAACAAGCCCAAAAAAACTGCAACCCACAACTGTCAAAATGTACAAGCAACTTTTCAAAAATGGAGCCAAACTGGCTTGTATAAGCAGACCTGGCAACTATGGCTCCTGCGTAATTGTACTGAGCGTGTTTGGGGGTGTGCCGGGTTGACTCAGGCAGGCACGATAACCATAAAAAGGGGATGAGGAAAGGACAAACTACCTACTGCTCTCATGTCTTGCTTTGTTGTGGCGAACTGGGTGATAATAAAAGCAAGTCCAAAGTCACTTGTAATAAGCGGACTTGGCAACACAGCTGTTGTCCCAGTCTGCACGCAACATGCTCCCTTACGCTCTCTGCCTCATACGCTGCTACAGTAATAACCGTTCTTCTAGTCAACGCTGAGATCGGGGACATTTTCGGGGACAGGTCATCCAAAACAGGGATTTTCCCCGGAAATCGGGGTTCGGGGACGTCTGGTCACCATAACACACACACACACACACACACACACACACACACACACACACACACAACAGCCCTCCACCCTACTGACATGAAATGTCCCTCTTTATTAACATTTTGGCTGCTTCCTACCGAGCTGACAGTGGCTATTCTGACCTCCTCAATCTTTCCCTGGGTCTCCTCCTCAATCTGTCCCTGGGTCATCTCCACCTCCTCCTAATCCCCTGGTCCTTCCTTCTCCAGCCCTGCACCTGTTGCCGAAGACAAAATTGAGGTGCTGCTTCCACTTGAAGGCTTTACAGCCTCTTTTCACGAAGCTTTTCAGCACCCCCCTTGCGCTTTTTGTGGTCCGCCCATGTCCCACTCACTCCTCCATCTCCGGTCAGCTCAAATGGCAAAATTTCATAACATCTTTCAAGCCAAGGGGCACGGTAGGGGTGGGCCGAGGAGGGCTGAGATTTCATTTGTTTAGCCCAATGTCCTTCAAGGCCGTCACGGTTGCTTAAGATGATTTTCAATATACTTTATTTTGAAGATTCAAAAACAAGGCAACTGGACTGTGTTGAGTTTGTTGGGAAGACGTTTCACTTCTCATCCAAGAAGCTTCTTCAGTTCCAAATGGCTAGTGATGGAAGCAGATATTTATCTTGTTAGAGGAGAAAACAACAACAAAGGAAGGGAGGAGTTGGAGAACGACTCATAGAAACTCCTCACAGGGTGATGTAACCCCTGAGAGTCGTTACCCTGAATGGGTCATTAACTCCCCCTGTCATGCGAGGTGTTGTGGTCACATGTTCCCAGGTGTGAATGTTTGGAGAACTTCCTGGGGAGAGAGCTTAGCACTGCATTATATGTGGCTGAGAGGTTGTGTCTGAGTCCACCACCTCTGTTAAGAGAAGGCTTGTCCAGTCTGGTGAAGATGGCTGCTTTAACTCCTCTTTCAAACCATCTATCTTCTCTCGCCAACACCTGTACATTGCTGTCCTCAAAAGAGTGTCCCGTGTCCTTTAGAAGGTGGACCGCCGAGTCCTGACCTGAGGAGGTGGCTCTCCTGTGTTGAGCCATAGGCTTGTGAAGCGGTTGTTTAGTTTCCCCAATGTACAGGTCTGAGCATTCCTCACTGAAGGCCCAAAAAGGTTGTTAAGGACAACGTCTTGGCCTTTTTGGATTGTGCAGTACACTTGGAGGCAGACGAGGGTCTCAACGTTGAAGTGTACTGGTGTTGGGATCTATACTCCATGTGGGCCTGGAGACAAAGGAGAGGCCTACATGGAACTTTAAAAGCCTGACCTAGAGTTTTTCCGACCGTTAGGGAAAGGCGCCACAACCCCCAGCTTTCCCCACCTAGGTGTGAATTTCAGTTCAAATCGAAATTCTGCACGGACATTGGCCCCAGCCAGGTAAACCCGCTGGGATCCCCGATGACGTCACTCAGGCCATAAAGGAAGGACACAGCTTCTTCTCGGCGCTTTTCCCAGGTGCCTCTGTACAGTAGGGAGCTCTCGCAGGCTCTCTCCGTGATCCGGCCGCCAAAAAGGAAGCAACACCAAACGTTTGGCTCTCTCTCTTTTCTGTTTTTACATCTTAAACCTAGGTCACAGTTTCCAACTCACTGGACGAGCACACAGACTGCTGTTTGTTTCGTTTTGTTTTTCGCCTTTTCATCCTTTGGACCCGACGCAGATCGCAGCTGATCGCACGTCTGTGAGGACGGGCGCGCCACTTTGTTATAGGCCTAACAAAGCATCTCGTCCTCCGTCTTCTGACGTCCGCGTCCTTCTGACGGTGGCGAGGTGATGGTTTTCCTCCGCTGCCACCGGACCAACCATCACCTCGCCACCGTCAGAAGGACGCGAGGCGGACTGCCTGAATCCAGCTGAGGAGCTCACCGCGGACCCAGAGCGCAACAGGAGCGCACAGCTGACCCAGCGCGCAGCAGCGGACGCAGCGCGCCACGAACACTCAGAGCGGACTCTCTTTCTATTCCATCCCTTCTTCGCCGAAACTCCGGAGAACCGGAGCGACAAAAGTAAGAGTCTTATGTCTGGGCAGAGACAATTAGTTTAGCGTGTAGTTTATCTTTTGTGCTTATGAGACCTGTTTTGATTTGTGCTGCATTCTCTTTCTTGATTGTCGATCGTCTACCGTAGATCAATCTGTAAGCAGAATATCACTGGTTAAAGGACCAATACCAGACCAGTTAAACTTCGGCTTACTGACTCTGCTATTGTGTAGTGATATTCTAATTATCAGTTGTAGGTGACGATCTTTCTCGGGGTCTCTCTCTCTCTTTCTCTTCCTTTCTATTTTCTGAACACACACACATATACACCTCCCTCACACCACACAGACATTAAAGGTGCCATCCAGTGAGCACCTAATTTTGAATGAGGTTGCCTCAATAACACGTGGGGCTCAAAGACCTCCCCCATTGTTCCCCTTTTGTTCACGTGGTGAGTCGCCATCTTGGCTTGATCGAAGATAGATACGCCACTCTGTCGCCATTTTGGTTCAAGACACGCTCTCACGTGACCTCTTCGCCTCTCTCTCTCTCTCTCTTTCTCTCTCTCCTCCCCTTGCTCCACCTTCACATACACACACACACACACACACACACACACACACACGTGCTGCATCATTGGTGATTGCTTTTATTGCTGCTGCTGTGATTGGTTGTTGATTATTGCTAGTGATACTGTTGGTTGCTGCTGCTACAGTCATTGCATTCATTGATGTTGTTGTTACACCTTTATTAGTTGTAGTTAGTTATTAATGTTTTGCTTTTATTAGTTAAATTATAATAGTTTTGTAATAAGTAATGTTATCTTAAATAATTATTACTTTAAATAAATCCTATTATAATTTAATCTGTCGTTGTTTGTGGTTATTGTGATTATACAGTTGTGATACTTGCTGGAGTCAAAACAGTCAGCGCTCAAACTTTATCTTTTTTTCACACCTTCTGAGACTTTATTCTGGTTTTGTCAATTTGGTTATCGGTCCCTGGTAACAGGGTGGTGCCCCACAAGATATTGATTATGATCAATATTTATAGTTTTTAATAATTAATTTTGATTAATTATTAATATTAATAAATAATTTTATTATTATTAATATCAATAGCCAATAGCCAAATTGCCCCTACTAGCGCACAACACTGGAAACCCACACACACGGATCAATATTTACTCTTTGATTCCCACCATCCTCTTCCGCACAAGCTGGGCATCATCAGAACCCTCAACCACCGGGCTGAGAGTGTTCCTACAAGAAAGGAAGGAAAGGAAAAGGAACAGAAACACATTAGAGAAGCCCTGAAAATCTGTGGATACCCAAAGTGAGCCTTTTGGAAGAACAAGAAAAGAAAGGACATGGTGCATGAAAAGGAAGAGAGATGCAAGAACATTGTGATTCCTTATGTTGCAGGTTCATCCGAAAAACTCAAGAGAATCTTTGGCAAACACCACATTCCTGTTCACTTCAAGCCTGGAAACACACTAAGGCAGAAGTTGGTCCACCCCAAGGACAAAACACCAAGACATAAACAGAGCAATGTGGTGTATGCAGTCCAGTGCAGTAAGAAATGCTCAGACCTGTACATTGGGGAAACTAAACAACCGCTTCACAAGCGTATGGCTCAACACAGGACTCGGTGGTCCACCTTCACTTAAAGGACACGGGACACTCTTTTGAGGACAGCAATGTACAGGTGTTGGCGAGAGAAGATTGATGGTTTGAAAGAGGAGTTAAAGCAGCCATCTTCACCAGACTGGAGAAGCCTTCTCGTAACAGAGGTGGTGGACTCAGACACAACCTCTCAGCCACATATAATGCAGTGCTAAGCTCTCTCCCCAGGAAGTTCTCCAAACATTCACACCTGGGAACATGTGACCACAACACCTCGCATGACAGGGGGAGTTAATGACCCATTCAGGGAAACGACTCTCAGGGGTTACATCACCCTATGAGGAGTTTCTATGAGTCGTTCTCCAACTCCTCCCTTCCTTTGTTGTTGTTTTCTCCTCTAACAAGATAAATATCTGCTTCCATCACCAGCCATTTGGAACTGAAGAAGCTTCTTGGATGAGAAGTGAAACGTCTTCCCAACAAACTCAACACAGTCCAGTTGCCTTGTTTTTGAATCTTCAAGATGACCATGACCTGGATGAATGAGAATCTACACAGAATATACTTCATTGGTCAGTGTATGAGAGGTCCGCCCCGGGCCGGCCCAAAATGTGCGTCAGCCCACCGGGCATTGCCCAGTACGCCCGATTGCCAGCCTATGCCTGCTGGGATCCTTCATTTTGGATCTGGGTAATGGTGCTGGGCTCTAACTGCAGGGTATGCTTGCTGAAGAAGTCTGGCAATTCAATGACGGCTTCAAATTGTTCAGGGTTTAAGTAGAAGAGGGTGATGTCATCGACATGGAGAATTGCATTTTGTAGGACCTCAATCCACATTGTTTGATCTAACAAGGGAACGCGGGTGGCAGTGTCATGCTGGTCATTGGTTAACACAGCAAATTTGGCTGAGGTGTTAACTAACCAGCGGTGACCAACCACATCCACAGTAGTGGTAGTGACCTGAGACCGAGGAGTGACCGTAGTAGGACACCGGTTCTCTGGTAATATAGGTGTCAGGCCACAAATGCCGTTGGTGCTGTCGCATACAAAGGGCTTGCTAGGGCAAAGGTAATGGATTTCTTTGGTCAGCGTGAACATTCGAAGATCTGGGGCCAAATACAATTCTGGGTTGTTGTCATGGTAGGCAACCACTGATGGGGTGTTAATTTTGATGTGCGTGTCCCCATGCCAACATCCTACATTAACAACGTCCTTGAGCCGATCGATGTTCTCTGAGGCTACAATTGGGAGATTGATGAGAAATGCAATCTCGATCTTCAAGGTTAACGAAGATTGGGACAGCACTACCCAATGTGTTGGCCGGATGAGCCTGAAAGAGACCAACTGTCTCATGAGTAGCGACATCGATAAGATTCTGTACCAGAGACAGCGGTACCAGATATGGGGGAATTTTGCCAATAGCGAGGCTATCAATGGAAGACCCGACTTCTTGAAGCATGTCTGACATGAGCATATTGAGAAGAAGTGTGTGAGCGTAGTCAACTTGGACAACTATCAGCAAGGAGTTAACTGCACGCAGTGCTTTGTTTAGCACCTAGCTATGGGTGTTGACCACAAGAACGGTGCCTTTAACGGTCTGTCCGATCATTTGTAATTGTTTTTGTTGTTGGTTAATTTGGGATCTGATTAGCGGAATTTCAGCTTCCAGTTCACCCATGTGATGCTTAATAGTCATCAGACTAACTGTATTATATGAGGAGAGGAGAGGCCCAGTGAGCAGTGCCCCAATAAAGTGCTTGGATCCCTTGTTTGAGACACTTAACTCTGACTGAGTGATTGTGAATTTCTGTAGCTGCTCCAGCATGTGAGAGATGTCTGCCTCGGCGTGGTTCAGAATTTCCCTGCTCCAGTGTGTGCCGGCCCAACTAGTCAGTTGGTCCATTGCGGGGACTTTTTCTTGTACACATCTCGGGGATTCAACCTGACAAACACTTTCTGTGTGTGCAGGCGGCAGTTCCTTATCAGTTGATCCTTCAGGACAATCCCGGAATCGGGTCCTGGCTCTAGGGTCTCTGGGGCAGTTGGGGTGGCCATCAGGCCAAGACCCAGGAGGGTGAGCAACCAAATCATCCTAGGGAAGAGCGTGGACATGGTTAGGAGGGTTTGACACTATGATTTGACTGTAACTTTACAACCTTAACCAAATCCAACTGTTTCTCTATTACTAATCAGCTGTCCTTTAAGAACAGAAACTGGTAACAACGATGGCACTTGACAAGGTATAAAGGTACCTGTAAAAGATGGAAAATAGGACTATTATAAGTAGTAGTAACACTATAAATTCTCACACAGAGGCAGAATCTGATGCTGAGTTTATATTGATTTTCCTAAGTCCTAACTGGGACATTTTGGACCCCGACAAGTCCCATGGGGTTCTGATATGGTTTAATCTGAATGCGGTGGACCCATTTAAGGGTTGGTGGTTTGCTTCCTTTGATGATTTTGACCTGGTACACCACAGGAGACAGTTTCTCTGTGATTATGTACGGGCCAGCTCACTGAGGTAGGGATTTCCTGGCTAGTTTCCCAGCCTATGGGCCTTTGTCTCCAGTGGGTTGACTGAAAAGGTGGTACCACACTTTGCCTCCCACCTGGAGTTCATCCGGAGAGGTCTTTTGGTCATAGTAGGCCTTGTGACCTTCTGTGCTTTTGTGAAGGTGTTGTTGTGCAAAGGCGAAAGTAGCCCTTAGGTGTTGGTGAAGGTCAGTCATATACTTGTGTGTAGTTTTTGCTGTGGCAATGTTGGCTTCACCTGGTTGGTAAAGCAGGTGTAACGGCAGTGTCATTTGTCTGCCTGTCATGAGTTCAAAAGGTGAGAAGCCAGTGGCTTCATGTGGTGTTGCTCTGATGGCCATCAAGACCAAGGGGAGTTTGACATCCCAGTCTTTGTGATTGGTTGACACAAACTTTTTCAGTATTATCACCACCTTTCAGTTCACACGTTCTACCTGGCCTGAAGCTTGAGGGTGGAAGCTGATGTGAAAGTTGACCTTGACGCCTAGCAACTGCCACACCTGTTGCATGACCTCTGAGGTAAAGTGTGTGCCTCTATCAGAGTTGACACGGCTTTGCAGTCCGAATCGCGAAAAGACATGGTTCATCAAGAGATATGCTATAGTCTGGGCTCTGTCGTTTGGGGCTGGCAGGCATTCTATCCATTTGGTGAATACACAGACAACCGTGAGGAAATATTTATTTCCCCTCGTGGACCTGGTTAGGGGTCCAACCCAATCGATCTGGAGATCTGACCAAGGAAAAGAGACACCTCTTTTTTGTAGGGGTGCTCGATGCAGTGGGTTTGATGGCTGAAATTGACAACAGACCAGACAGCCTTTGATGTAGTGCGCCACATCCTGTTGCATGTGTGGCCAATAGGCCATTTGTTGCAGTGTCTTGAGTGTGGCTGTATTTCCTCTGTGTCCTGCACTTGGGGAGTCATGGGCATACATGAGCATAACCCCTCTGTGGCTCCGAGGAACAACGAAAGCAGGTGACGGATGGGAGGCGGAGACAAAGACAAAGAAGCCCTTGACGAGCTGAAGAGATGAGCGGAAACGGTAAAGGTGTCGAAGACCTGGGACAGAGTCAAGGTCTACGGGTGGGGCAGTGTCATCAGAGGGGTCAGAAAGAAGTGCTACCATCGTATTGACGGTAGTATTGACGGACCCTGAACACAGTGGTAGTTCAGGGTCCGAGGACTGAAGTGATAGAAGGTCCAAGTCACTGGAAGCAGGTGTCACCGAGCAAAGAGATGGAGGAGGAGGGGCGGAGGTGGTCATGGCGGAGGTGGGGGTGGCAGGGGCTGTTCATGACCGGGCAACTGCGCAGACAGTCGGTTCAGGTTGGACGATCACGGGGTCAGGGTTGAAGTGCCAAGGTGTGCCAGAGAAGGCATCGTGTTTGGCAAGCAAATCGACCTGGTCATTAAGGATTTTATCCTGACCTGGGATGCGAGAATGACCTCCGACCTTTTACCAATAAATGTGCATGTCATGTTCTGTTGTCAGTTTATCACATGCCAAGAAAAGGGCTTTGTGTTTGACCGGTTTGTTGTTTGAAGACAAGAAACCGTTGCGTTTCCAGATGGGAAGGTGGCATGAGAAGCTGAGGCGAGCATAGTTTGAGTCTGTGCAGATTACCAGGGTTTGTACATTGCTTTGCACTGCCAACTGCAAGGTGATAAGAACACCTGCTATTTCAGCATATTGGGACGATTGGGCTCCCAATTTGAAGCTGAGAGGTTCGCGTGATGTGTTATTGACCCACACATAAAATCATATCTTTGCAGATATTGTAGTCAAAATAATAGTGTTGTGATGGTTCAACGATCATTGGTTCAAGGATGGTGAGAACTAATACAAGGTCATCATCAGCATATTTCTGACAGGCAGCCAGGTCCATGCCAAGGGGTGATTTGCGGTTTTGTGCGTAGCGCACTTTCACATTAAAGCTTTGGAGCGCCATAAGCCAAAAGGCGATTCGGACATTGGTGACCACGCCTTCCCTAATGCGCTGGCTGTTAAGGAAAGTCACCAGTTGGTGTATTTCAGTTCTGGGGCCAATAAGGTCCTGCTGGCATATGCCACAACTCTTTTGTCAGAGTCGTGCACTTGAAATAGTCCGGCACTCAAGCAATGACTGGAGAAGCCTATTTCAAGATGAAATTGTTTTCCACAGTCAGAGTAGACAAGGCATGAGGCAGTGCCAAGTTTGGCTTTCAAGCTTTGCTTGGCGCTTTCCTGAGAAGGGCCCCAAAGAAATTCTGCATCTTTTTTAAGCAAGTCCGTGAGGGGTTTGGTTAAGTCAGTGCAGTGTTCGATGAACTGACGTGAGTAGTTACATACTCCTAAGAAGCTGCGAAATTCAGAGATGTTTGTTGGGGCCTTGATATTCATAAGACCCTGGATGCGACTTAATTGTGGTTTGACACCAGTTGGACCAACTAGCAAGCCGACGTAGTTTACTTTGAGTCTGCACCATTGACATTTGGACAACGAGATTTTAGCACCTGCTGTAGTGAGTTGTCCAAGGACATGGTGTATATTTGCAAGATGAGAGTCTAAGGTCATTCTGCTCTCCCTCACACTGACATGTCCACATTGGAGCCACAGGATCTTAAATGATCACCACCACTGAGATGCGAGCAGACACACAGACACAGACGCCGATCTCCTTAACAAATCTGTGTTTTTGATGATCTAAAGACACTTTCGGAATCTACACACGACTGTGGAAGCTTTTGACCTTGTTTTTTAACTGGATTACTGATTTTAACCACCAGATGCCCGAAATTTTACTGCCAAAACCACAAAGGCCAATAAGCCGCTAAACAACAACAAACCTAGCCAACCGGCTACAGGTGAGCCATGCCATCACTTACCTCCACATCCATATGTGACAGTTGTGCTGGTGTGAGTCAGATGGTGGCCCAGCTCGAACAACAGATATCCAGCTTGATTAAAATCCAGGAGGAAAGAGATATGGACATAATTTTGGGCAAGACCTGAGCCGCCGCCACCAGCACTCAGCTAGCAGACACGGCCCACTACTCCTCTGCCTCTAAGTCCCGGTCCTCCTCATTCCAACCTGGTGGGGATCCAGATCAACAGTGCTGGATTCAACAAGGGGCTCGACCTAGATCGAAAGGCCCGATCAGCTCCACTCCAGTGTCCGACCCATTGATTACTGTCGGGCCCGCAATGGCGATTGTCGTGGGATGCGCGGCAGCCGGCTGTCCTGCTCTCCTCCCGCCGGAGATATAGCGCTGGGGAATAAATTCAACATCCTGGACCTCGAGGAGTTTCCCCCACTGGCAGAGGGTCCACTCATGTTGCCAGCTCCGTTATACTTTAGTACCGTGGCTCCGCTGTCAAAACACGCACTGGGCAGCTTTATTTCACCTCGGCTCCTAAACCCAGCAGGGGCGGGGTTCCTGGTCTGGGCTACGGGTCACCACCACCTCTGAGGCTACTGCAGGAGATGGAGCTAGGATCGCTACGCCAACCACCACCAACTGCAGCACCATCTGGAGCCTCCGCTGCTCCCCAGCGTACGCCTGGTCAGACCACTCGGTGTGCGCCGAGGGGCTCCACCGCTGCCTCCGTCGCGCCCTCCCTCTCCATGCCTTGCTCCCCTGCCCGTCGAAGGGTAGGAGGCTCCTCTGTTGCGCCCTCTCTGCGCTTGCCCAGCGGGAGCACATGGGGTAAGCACGGAGCTGCCTCGGTTCCATCAGACGGTCCAATGGCGCTGTGGAGTCCGGCTCTGCAGCGACCCGTCCCTCAGGTCTTTTAGAGACGAGCTTTTAAACATGATGAATTACTCACTTCAGACGGGGGTCTTTCCCACTGCCTTTAAGACGGCAGTGGTGAGGCCCCTGTTAAAGAAGAGCAATTTAGATTTCAATGATTTTAATAATTACAGACCAGTGTCTTACTTACCATTTTTAAGTAAAATTTTAGAGAAACTTGTTGTCATTCAGCTCAATTCTTTTTTAGACACATGATATTCATGAGGGTCCTGTGCTTTTTAACCTCTACATGCTCCCCCTTGGCGGTGTCATCAGGAGACATGGAATCAACTTTCACAGTTATGCTGATGATACACAGCTTTACATCTCCATGTCTCCTGATGACACCAGGCCAATGGATGCTCTTTTTAACTGCATTTTAGAAATCAAATCATGGATGGCAGAAAACTTTCTCCGGCTTAACCAGGACAAAACTGAGGTTTTAGTCATCGGTCCTGAGGCCCAGAGAGAGAAGCTTTTATTCAGACTACAAGCACTGTCTTTTAATCCTTCATTACAAGTAAAAAACCTGGGCGTAATGTTTGACTCTGAGCTGACTTTTATCCCACACATTAAGAATGTAACAAAAATAGGTTTTTGTCATCTAAAGAACATCGCCAGAGTCCGCCCCATTCTCTCTCGGGCCAACACGGAGACACTGATGCATGGTTTTATCACCAGTCGTTTAGACTACTGTAATGCCCTGCTCTCTGCTCTTCCCAAAAAGAATATTTCAGGTTACAATTACTACAAAATTCAGCAGCACGTGTCCTGACTAAGACCAGAGGGCGGGCCCACATTAAACCGGTTTTAGAATCACTGCATTGACTCCCCGTGTGTTTTAGGATCGATTTTAAAGTTCTTTTACTGGTTTTTAAATGTCTTAATGGTCTTGGGCCTTCTTATCTTTTAGAACTGCTTTTACCTTATAAACCCTCGCGGACCCTGCGCTCCTCTGGCAGTGGGCTCCTGGTCATCCCAAAGGTCAGGACACACACTCACGGCTAGGCGTCTTTCCAGTTTTACAGCCCTCGGCTATGGAACAGCCTGCCAGAGGACCTTTGGGCCGCAGAGAATGTTCATGTTTTTAAGAGCAGGCTCAAGACACATCTTTTTAGCTTAGCTTTTAATTAAGACTTTCATAAAGACATTTATTTTAGACCCGTACATTGTTTTTATTTATGGATTTTATTCTTCTTTCTTAGTGTTTTAGTTGTACTATTTTATGTTCTTGTTCTTAGATTTTATTCATATTTTAGTTTTTACATACTTTTATTCTTTTATCATTAGGTCTCCAGTGTTTCCTCTAGGGGAGCCCTCTGCACCACGAGCTATGGTCGGCTACGGCTGCAGGATTCTGTTCTGTAGGTTCCTGGTGGAGTCTTGAGGTCCATCCTCTCTCCTCTGGGCTCTGCGTTGGTGTCCTGTGGCTGTGGTTGACTCTCTGCTCCTGGTGCAGACGGTTCCTCTGATGGCACTTTCTCAACTGGTCTGTCCGTACTCATCCTCTTGTTCTTAGCTTAATGTCCACTATTTTAGTGTGTGTGTGTGGGTGTGGGTGTGTGCGTGTAGGTGTGTGTTGCGTGCGTATTTGTGCATGAGTGAAACGTAACGTGCATGCGTGTGAGTACATGCTTATGTATATAAGGGTGGGTTGGTGGGTTTGAGGGAATGTTTTTATATATTATGTAAAGCACTTTGAGTTGCATTCATTGTATGAAAAGTGCTTTATAAATAAAGTTTGATTGATTGATTGATAAGGTGTGACTCCTCATTAGGATGTCGTTGACATATATGAGGGTGCCTCGCTCTCCAGCACCTGGGCACGCCTTGTTCAAGAAGATGTTGAACTCAGCAGGTCAGTTGGCATAACCAAAGGGACATCGAGTGAAAGTATATTGTTTGTTCGCAAAAGTGAAAGCCAACTTATGTCTGCTGCATGTACTGGAATTGTCCAGAATCCTGAAGCCACATCAAGTGTGGAGAAGTATATAGCATCCATGACTTTTGGCAGATCTTGTTGAAGTTGAGTCATGGGCCATCTGGAGAGAGGTGCTTGTTGGTTGAGCTTTCTGTAGTCAATGGTAGGTCGCCATTTACCATTGGGTTTCAGCACAGGCCATAAAGGCGCTGAATAGGTGCTGTTACAAGGTCGACAATTGTCCAACAAATTGTCTATTATTTCTTGGATGGGTTCACACGTTGCCAAAGGGATTTTGTATTGTCGCACATATGTGGGAGGAGCATCCGGAGGTGTGGGAATGCGAACAGAATGGACTGAGGTCAAGCCACAATCAAGTAAGTCTTTTGCAAAAAATTGTTCGATATTTATAGAGGAGTTTGTGAAGTTTTCGCGTTCTTCCTCATTCTTGAGGGCATCAGCCCTTGTGATCACCTGTTGTATTTGAGCCTTGAAGTCTGCATCAGCATCAGTTATCGGCTCATCTTGAGAGTTCAGGGAGGCTGTGTCCTGTTTGTCTTGGCTCAGAATCGAGAGCTAAGACTTGAGTAGTATATATCTGACACATTCCGGGGGGGACCCCCCCCCCCCCTTCTAAAGTCATAAACCCATAAATCATAGGAGGCTGTGACGTCAGGGGGTGTGACATCAGGTATATGTCATCAGGGATGTGTTAATAGAGGGGTTTAGGAGGAGTGTGTGACCCAATAGATTTCAAGTATTAGTTTTATTGTGTTTTTTATGACTTAAGACCCAATGAGAATGTGATGACATGTTTTTTATTGTCCTTAGAAAGGCGTGTTTAGTATTTTTTGCATTGATATATATATAATAACAAATATATTGTCAGGAAATCAACCCAAAAGAAACTAACAAAAAACAAAGATGCAGGACCAAATTGCAGAAAATAACCAAAAAGCTTTATTTTAACTCAAAAGGATCAAAGTCCAGAAAACACAAGTCCAAAACCAAAGCTCCAAACAGTGCAACAAAAAAAAGCCAAGCCCAAAAACAGAAACTACCTGAAAAACTGTAGAGAGAACATGAGGGAGCACTGGAGACATGGTGTGGAGGAAGACGATTGACCCAACAAAGAGAACAGGGAAAGCAGAGACTAAATACAACAGGGGAACAACCAAGCACTGACAAGGATACAGGAAGGACCCAGATGCGAAACAGTATATTCACAAGAAGTGGTTTTATTGAATAGACACAGGGGTTGTTGAGTCGGGAGCGGAGATCGAACCCGCAATCTCTGGATCAGGAGCTTGTGACGCTGTCCACTCAGCCACGCTGCAGCCACTCGCTCACTCACAGTCTATCAGAGTCTATAAAGAGGTGCGTGCTCAGACTCACTCGCTCTCTCAGAACAGGAAGTGATGAGGAAAGCCGAAAAGCAGACGACCCTCTCCGACCAGGACTCACAGATGGTTACTCGGCGTCTCAACAGGAAACAGGAGCGGGTATCGGGATCAGACGGCCGCCACAGGGCGGAACTCACAGACTGGCTCTCGGCGTCGGAAACAGGGAGCGGGTGCCGGGGATTAGGCGACCACCTCCGAACGGAACTCACAGGCAGATGCTCGGCGTCAGGAGCAGGAAACAGGAGCGGGTGTCGGGGATTAGACGACCACCTCCGAACGGAACTCACAGGCAGGTACTCGGTGTCAGGAGCAGGAGGCGAGGTCGACAACCAGGGATCAGGCAGGCAGGTAAGTGTGGAGCAGAAACGGGTCGGTACCTTTAGGTCTATCCGAGGATCAGGCGATACAGGCAGCAACAGGAACAGAACAGGTCGGCAACGGGTGATCAGTCCGGGTAGTTGGTCTGGTGTTCTCAGCATGTGAACGAAGAGACGATCTGACACTGAATGAGTGTGGAGCCGGGGTTTAAATAGGCGGACTGATTGCTGGTGATGAGGTGCAGGTGTGAGCCGGCGCGCAGGTGACAGGAGTTGAGCTGATTATGTGAAGGCTGGTGTGTGGCAGACTGAGACTGAGGCTGTGGTTGTGACAAGCACAGGTGAAACAATCACACAGGTGGAGGGAATCATCATCATTAGAGACACACAGAAGGGAGGGCAGGAAAACACCATGAGGAACAAAGGGATTTCAGAATAAAACATGAAACAGTACACAAAATGGGGATACTTAATCAGGATAACAGGGACAAGACCGTAACACAGGAACAACAGGAGGTCTAAGAGGGGAACAAAATAGAAAATAACAAAACAAGTCAGATCCTGACATATATATAACAAATATTTTAAGGATTAACTATCTTTCTGCTTCTCATCCTTGCGGTGTAATGACAGGCATCAGTCACTTGTTGGTGCTGCCCCCTGTCTTTATTCTTCTGCATTGCTGCTGCTGCTGCTGCTATTTTTGCTGCTAACTTTTGTGAAGGACTTCTCTTACTCCTGATTTTTGGGTGGAATTCCTGCAATACCCCGAGGCCACTGGCTAAGCAGCCATGACTGGTAACAGATTTCTGGACCCTGGCTTTAACGCTGGTGCTGTACATGGAGGTATGTTCAGCATCCCTCAACCTTTTGACCTTTGTGTGGATGCAGCGCCCCGCAAAAAGAGACGCAAGCAATCTACTACCTCATCAGAGCCTGTCCAGTTAGAGCTTAACTACCTTGGTAATGCCGTATGCATATTCTGTTAAATACACTAACGGTAGAATTACAATGTGTGTGTGTTGCAGTGCAAGTGGGGATTCAGGGGGAGACATAGCAGTAGACTGCTCTATGTCTGTGAAAGACTGGAGACTGTTTCGGGCTGAAATCTGTACAGACCTTGAGCTGTGTGGTTTTCCTGAGTCGCTGTACGTGGGGCAGTGGGGGTGTGATGTAGGCCCTGAGATGTTCAGAGTTGAAACGGACCGCTTCAACAGATGTCCAGAAGATTTTATTTTTTTATGTGCTTGTGAGGACAGGGAAAAGCTGATCTCTGAGAGAGGCAGGGATGACTAGAGAATGCAGCCTTACCCCTTCACTCAAAAGGAATCTGACTCATGGTTTAAAACCTTTTTTTCATTCAGTGGTGTGACTGGGGGGCTCTGCAGAAGTTGTTTAGAGAAACTGACACTGACAACAAAAGAGACAGAGTCAATTCTTGTTGTGAGGGGATTAGAAAACGCCTATTTTTTGGATGATATACCGGATGATGAGCAGGTTGCTTTCCACAATACCTTGTGTCGACCTAAAATCATCAGACACATCGAAAACTGATGGGTTGGATCTATAATTTGTCTTTTTAAAAGAACGCAACTGTGTTTGTTACCACTAATATGTATTTGTTTTGCTGATTTTAAAGATTGTGAACCAGCACTTGAACCGAGTCCCTCATCACCACCACCTCCTCCACCCTCCCCACTGATGGGTCCCTCATCACCCCCACCACCTCCTCCACTGTCCCCGCTGATGGGTCCCTCATCACCCCCACCACCTCCTCCACCGTCCCCGCTGATGGGTCCCCCATCATCCCCACCACATCCTCCACCCTCCAACCTCCTCCACCCTCCCCGCTGATGGCTCCCTCATCACCACCACCACCTCCTCCATCCTCCACTCTCCTCCACCCTCACTAATATGTATTTGTTTTGCTGATTTTAAAGATTGTGAACCAGCACTTGAACCGAGTCCCTCATCACCACCACCTCCTCCACCCTCCTCCACCCTCCCCGCTGATGGGTCCCTCATCACCACCCCGCTGATGGGTCCCTCATCACCCCCATCACCTCCTCCACCCTCCCCGCTCACCTTCTCAAGCTGAGGACGAATATGAGGACGGGGATGCGAACAAGGAGAACATTTGTATAAACAAGGACACATCGCTGGACTTTTACGATGGTGTAAAAGCCGTTGTTTACCATCTATATAATGAAATGCTGGCTGAATTGTGGCAGGAACAGTGTTACAGTTGTCAAATTCAACACCCCAGTCAGAAGCAGCACACCTGCTTGTACGAGGCGGCAGGGGGATTCTGGAGCAGCACCTTCACAGACGTATACAGTAAAGTCTGGAACGACAGATTTATACAGGCCTTTTTGTATTTATTTTACATAAACCACCAGTCATCCAGTAAATCTGCCATACAAGCAGCTGCGACAACTGTTTTCGAGGACCTGGAGAAATCACCAGATGACATCACAGACAAAATCAATGAACTGTATAAATCGATCGGGGGTGATAACTCTGTGACATTTGCACAGCTTTGTACGCTGTACAACTATTGGAAAGGACTTGACGACGACGAGACTTTTGCTGAAATCGTGTTAATACTGAAAAGTAAATCCTGTATGTTTTTATTTTATTTTATTTTTGAATATTTTATACTTTTGATTATTAGTGTGTGTGTGTGTGGGTGGTTTTTAGATAAAAAAGGAGTGGTACAACCTATATGCATTCATTTGTGTTTCTTCTCAACAATGGATAAGATTTTGCAGAGAATTTATTATGACCCATTACATCCAGGGGGCTTAGCTAGTGTGTGTAAACTCCATAATGGTGTTAAAGAAACCACAGGGCAGTCACCTTCTGTATCCGAGGTTAAAAGGTATTTACTGGGGCAAGACACCTATTCTCTACATGCCAGGGCAGCTAAAACTTTTCCAAGAAACAGGGTGTTAGTTTACGGTTTAGACGTACAATTTCAGGCAGATCTGGTGGATATGAGTGAATATGAGGCAGAGAATAATAACATCTGATATCTATTAACAAGTATTGATGTGTTTTCTAAATATGCATGGGTTAGATGTCTTAAAAACAAAACTGGCCTGGCAGTTACAAACGCCTTCAAAGACATACTGAGAGAGGGACGTGTTCCCAAAAAACTTCAGACAGATGCAGGCACAGAGTTTTATAACAAACATTTTCAACAGCTATTAAAACAACATCAAATTAAACATTTTTCAACATTAAATGAGACTAAGGCCAGTGTAGTTGAACGCTTCAATAGAACATTCAAAACACGCATGTGGAGATATTTAACATCTGTTAACTCACGTAAATATGTGGATGTTGTTCAAGATCTTATGAATGCTTACAACAAGTCTTATCATAGGTCTATAAAAATGCCTCCTGCAGATGTAAATAAAGACAATATAAAAACTGTACATTTTAACCTGTACAAGACAAAACCTAGTAAAAAACATCCGGGTTTCAAATTCAATATAGGGGATACAGTAAGAATATCAAAATATCGTGGAAAGTTTAGAAAAGGATATGAGCAGACTTTTACGGATGAATTTTTTAAAGTAACTGAATGTATGGCGAGGGACTCTCCTGTATATAAACTATCTGATTGTGCAGGCGAGTTATTAAAAGGATCTTTTTATGAGCAGGAGCTGCAAGCAATTATTATTGATAAAAGTAAAACCTTTAAAATAGAAACAATATTGGGTAGGAAAGCTATTGGGGGTAAGCGTCTTTGTTCTGGTGAAGTGGCTGGGCTGGCCTGAGAAATTTAACTCGTGGGTGCCTGAAGGTGATATTGTTGACACCGTTTAAAAAAGAGCGTGTTATATTGTTAATACGTCAGTTGTGAAATCCACCGGAGGAGCATGGATAAGAAAAACTGATTTTATGTGACATTGCCTAATAATGCTTCAAAAAACGTATATCCAAATAACAAAATATGGAACTATCGGACAAAATTAGCAAAACCTATCATTTTGAATGAGCCATATGAAGTGGGGATAATCGAATTCCAATATCCAAGAAACTGGTTAACATCCCCACCAAGTGATGGAGATGTGTCTGTCCTCAATATGAAAACAAAAAAGGAAACCGTATTAACACTTGCCCCTGGGTATTATGAATCAGTGCAAAGAGTAGCGAAAGAATTTCATTCAAAATGGGTCATTATGAGTGCGACAGCACGTATAAATCTACACTACAATCCTATAACAAAACATTTTTTTTGTCACTGGCGCTGAAGGATTGGCCTTAACATTTAGAGGCAGACTTGCTGAAATTTTGGGGTTTGATCCTGAAAACCCTTTCATTGTGCAAGAAATAGACATTTATTAAAAAAAGTCTGTAGGGCCTCACCCTGCAGACATTTTCGGAGGGAGTTATAATTTATTTGTTTATACTGATATTGTGGATTTCCACATTTATACAGCGCTCCTGCGCTGTATAAATGTGTCTGATGAAGAACGTCATATGCCCACTTTAACTTATGACAAGCCGCACTACACGTCGCTCTCAAAGTCCCCATTATTCCCCATACCGGAGAATAATTGAGTGTTTGATCAACTATAGCAAGGATACATCAGATACACAGTTTGGCACGGGCCTGTTTTGTAAAGACACAGCCCGTCATATGAATGTTGCCTTGATAGATGGCGATAACCACGGTTTGAGGGACAGAGCCAGATACACAGCCAACAGCTGTGTTATTGATCTAATCTCACCAATACACGCTGATTTGTTTTGTCGAGAAAAACTTTTGCTAAACAGAGTTGATATCTTGCTCAAATTTATTAGATCAAAAGATGAATTCTGTCTAATGACCGCTGGAAATGAACAATTCAGTACTAGGATTGTGTCTGCCAGTGTTTTTGTGAAAAAAGTGGCCGTGTCTCCCACGGTCAGGCTGGCACACAGCAGAGCTCTTGTTGTAACACAAAATATGCAATAGACAGAGTTTCCCTCAAGACATTCTCCATACCTGTGGGGACACACATGTCCAACCATGAAAACCTTTTTATGGGCCAGATCCCTAAGTTTATCATTATCGGATTTGTTGATAATGAAGCCTCACAGGAAGCTATGCATGTAACCCATTTAACTTTGAACATTGCGACACTGAATTTATGTGTCTGTATGCCGACGGTCAGTCATTCCCAGCTAAGCCTTTTCAGCCACTTTTCCAAAGAGGCCAGTATGTGAGAGAATACTATCAGCTGATTCAAACCACGGGCCTTCATCTGAAGGGCAGATTGCTGGCCATATCACTCGATGATTTTGCTAATGGGTACACATTATTCTGTTTCAACCTGGAAGCTGATGAGGGTCGGTCAGGAAATGTCTCACCTATCAAAACAGGCAATGTGAGACTGGAAGCACGCTTCAGAGTACCTTTGCCCTGGACAGTTAATTTGATATGTTATTCTGTATTTGATTCAGTAGTTGAGATATCAAACAGGAGGCAGGTACTTTTGGATTACTATTAATTTTCCTCTACGTACCTCAAACAATGAATACTATAGAATTAACTGGTATTTTACACAAGTGTGTTATCGATGGCTCAGATTTTCTGGGGGTTATGGCCTGTGATCAGCTCCCCAAACATAAAGTGTGTAATAACCCCTGTATGTTTATTGTATACACTGACCCCTCCTGGAAGCCTTGTGCACATTGGTTGTCTGTAAAAATCACAAGAAACAGAGATGGATATTTTTTTGACAGTTTTGACAATCCTCCAGACTATGCTGAATTCCCATCAGAGATCAACAATTTCCTTGTAAAAAACTGCAATACTTTGCCATATTCTAGCCGACAGGTTCAAGATGGCTTTGCTACTACCAGTGGTCAGCTTTGTGTATTTTTTCTATATCACATACAGAAAAATATACCTTACACCAGCCTGATAAAGATGTATAGTGATAATCTTGCCTGTAATGATGCTATGGTTAGCAGATTTGTTTAAAAAATTCAACCAGGCTCATGTTGTGGGTGTAATTTTAATGTGTACAACATGGAAAGTAAAAAACTACCCTCAGCATCCTTTGTTTATGTTTCATTTTCTTTTATTCTTTCATTCTCAATCAATGTACTGTTTGCATAAACCTTAAACACACAGAGACCCCACTTAGTAATTCACCTTTTAAGTTACCCAGGCCTTAAGATCACACTTGTCTTTCCTTACTGTCTGTTTTTCTTTTTCCCAAAAAGGAATGCAAAAATTATGGTATTAGCTGTTATATTTTACGGCATATTTCTGTTATCAATACAAGGTTAGTTAATTTAAAAGTGAGAAATTGTAAGTTTTGCAAAGAATTAATGCAAAAACTACAGACTGACTGTTATATGAAATACGCCATATTCCCGTTATAATCACAGTTCAAGGGTATTTAACAGTGGAGTACTGTATTTTTTCCAGAAAAAACCTGTAGAAATTACGGTTTTGACTAATAAATTTATTCACAGTTTTTCGCCGTTCCAAAAATTGTATTTTACCGTTTTATACTTTACAGTTTTTTACTGTAAAATTTACAGAGTTTTTTACAGTGAAGAACAAGAAGCAGAAAGACAAAAAGAGAAAAGTAAGTCTTGAAAGTAGAAAATCTGTTTGTATGAAAAACCATTGTTCTTGGTGTATTTTTTGAGGGGAGTTTGTGTGATATTTTTGTTTTGGGAATTGGGCACAATAATGTTTTTGTGAAATTTAGCATTACTTTTATATATGATATAGTTAGTTTAAATAAATGGAATAATATTTTGTCTGATAATTAAGAATATTCATAATAATGCATAATGTTTTAAGTGTTTTGCTCTGTATTTTTTATTTTCAAATTAAATTGATTTAGTATTGGAAACAATATTTCATAATCCCTGGTACTTGCAGGGGAAGTCTTGGGTACTTAGAGTTTAAGTACCAGGTACCTGCATTGTAGGGAAGGGAGGACAGTGTTCACTTTATAATCCAGCCCGGTTCCAGGTGTTGACCAGTAGTTACAGGTAAAGTAGTGGGTAGTTAGACAGTAAGTAAAGCCAACAAGTGTTCACTTTATAATCCAGCCCGGTTCCAGGTGTTGACCAGTAGTTACAGGTGAAGTAGTGGGTAGTTAGACAGTAAGTAAAGCCAACAAGTGTTCACTTTATAATCCAGCCCGGTTCCAGGTGTTGACCAGTAGTTACAGGTAAAGTGCTGGGTTGTTGCAGTGGAAGTACTGGATAGTAAGACAGTAAGGAAAGACAAGTGTAATCTTGAGGGCTGGGTAACTTAAAAGGTGAATTACTAAGTGGGGTCTCTGTGTGTTTAAAAAATAAAGACATTTTATACGTCTGCATGTCTTGTCATTATTATGTGTAACACATACTCATCAATACATTACAGCATTTCAGGTTATCATTGGTCTACACAATCTGTATCCATGCTGATTCTTAAGAGGAAGTGGCACGTCAAGGTTTGCACAGTAAAAGCACATGTTCAGGAAAATTACACTGTTTTGATAAGTACATGGTAAGACACGGGAAACTACACTATAAGACTCCGGGACTTAGACTGTAAGACGCAAGTTTAACTACCCCATAGATTCTGCAAAATGTCATGGTACATGTTTGCGAGTTACCCCAACAGTTGAGGAAACTACACATTAAGACACGGAAAACTACACTGTAAGACAGCAGCACTTACACTTTAAGACACAAGTGTAACTACTCCACAGGTTCCTCGAAATGACATGTAAATTCGGACAGTTACCCTAAAGGTTGAGGAAACTACACTGTAAGAGACGGGAAACTACACTGTAAAAACTGCAATACTGTGTCATATTCTAGCCGGCAGGTTATTTTGCTACTACCTGATGTCAGCATTGTGCATTTTTTCTATATCACATACAGAAAAATATACATTATACCAGTCTGATAAAGATGTATAGTGATAATCTTCAGAATCAGAATCAGAATCAGAATCGTTTTTTATTGCCAAGTATGCGACACATACAAGGAATTTGACTTCGGCAGTTGTTTTCTCTCTAGTACAGTGAACGAGACAAAATAAAAATAAGGTAAATGTAAAAAAATTTTAAAGAAAAAAAATAGAGGATAAGATTAAATAAATAAGATGAAGAAATATAAATGTACAAAACTCTTAACAATAAAGTGTGTGTGCAAAAAAAAAAAAAAAAAAAATGTGCATCAGGAATATATACAAGCAAGCATCCAGGAATGTTTACAACTGAAGAGAGGAAAGTGCAGCTGTGCAATGATAGTGCAGCTATTAACTGTTTAAAAAAAAAGTTGCAGCTCTTATTAATTATGTAGCTATGAGCTGTTTGGAATGGTGACTGCCGATGGGTAGAAACTGCTCCTGTGCCGGCTTGTCCTGGTCCGCAGGGCTCTGAGGCGCTTGCCGGATGGGAGTAGTTCAAAGAGTCTGTGAGCAGGGTGAGTGGAGTCCCTCATAATGTTTCCTGCTCTCCTACGAGTCCTGGGGCAGTACAGGTCCTGGATAGAGGGCAGGGGGACACCGATGATCCGCTCAGCAGTCCTCACAGTGTGCTGCAGTCTGGACCTGTCCTGCCTGGTGGCAGCTCCGAACCACACAGTGATGGAGGAGCACAGGACAGACTCGATGACTGCAGTGTAGAACTGCAGCAGCAGCTCAGGGGGGAGTCCATGTTTCCTCAGGAGCCGCAGGAAGTACATCCTCTGCTGGGCCTTCTTGAGGATGGAGCTGATGTTCTGCTCCCACTTCAGATCCTGAGAGATGATCGTGCCCAGGAATCTGAAGCTCTCCACAGTGGACACCGGGCTGCTGAGGACTGTGAGGGGGGGCAGGGTGGGGGGGTGTCTCCTAAAGTCCACTACCATCTCCACCGTCTTGAGCGTGTTTAGCTCCAGGTTGTTCTGACTGCACCAGAGCACCAGCTGATCCACTTGCTGTCGGTAAGCAGTCTCATCACCATCCTGGATAAGACCGATGACGGTGGTGTCGTCTGCGAACTTCAGTAGCTTCACAGAGGCGTCCGTGGAGGTGCAGTCGTTTGTGTAGAGGGAGAAGAGCAGTGGAGAAAGGACACATCCCTGGGGGGTCCCTGTGCTTGTGGTCTGAATGTCTGAGGTGACCTGCCCCAGCATGACCTGCTGGCTTCTGTCAGTCAGGAAACTGTAGATCCACTGACAGAGCGCAGGTGGCACGGTGAGCTAGGACAGTTTGGAGCAGAGGGAGTGGGGGACGACAGTGTTGAAAGCCGAGCTGAAGTCTACGAAAAGGACACGTGCATAGGTCCCGGGATGATCCAGGTGCTGCAGGATGTAATGCAGCCCCAAGTTGACAGCGTCGTCCACTGATCTGTTTGCCCGGTAGGCAAACTGCAGGGGGTCTAGCAGGTCGCTCGTGAGGGACTTCAGGTGGGCCAGCACCAGCCGCTCAAAGGTCTTCATGACTACAGATGTCAGGGCGACAGGCCTGTAGTCATTAAGTCCAGAGATGGTAGGTTTCTTCAGGACGGGGATGATGGTGGAGCACTTGAAGCAGGAGGGAACCTCACCCAGCTCCAGGGACCTGTTGAAGAGCTGAGTGAGCACGGGAGCCAGCTGGTCTGCACAGGCTGATCTTGCCTGTAATGATGCTATGGTTTGCAGATTTGTTAAAAAAATTCTACCAGGCTCATGTTGTGGGTGTAATTTTACACCATGTTGTACACATACAACATGGAAAGTAAAAAACTACCCTCAGCATCCTTTGTTTATGTTTCATTTTCTTTTATTCTTTCATTCTCAATCAATGTACTGTTTGCATAAACCTTTTTATACCTAAGTTTGTTTTTAAACAATGTGTTGTTTATATAAACCTTATATACCCAAGTTTGTTTTTAAGCAATGTACTGTTTGCATAAACCTTGTATACCCAAGCTTGTTTTTAAATAAAAAAAAGAATGAAACCGTCTTTTCTGAATCATCTGAATTATCATCAACACAAGCATCATGACAAAAATACTTTTTACATTCACAACATCATCATCTTTTATTTTAAAAATACATTCAGTATATCCACGGTATTTTTAACTGTACAAGATTGGAAAAATACAAACTTATGTTATCAATATTTTAAAAATACATAAAATACATTCATCATGTCAAACAATTCAAAAAAATACACATTCATGTTATCAGTATTTTAAAAAGACATTCACTGCGTTAAGCAGCATTAAAAAAAGAATGAAAAAACATTCAAGTCAACAATATTGTAAAAAATACATCATTAGGTCAAACATACTTTAATAAACAGGTTAAAAATTGGCATAGCAACAATAAAAAAATATTTATTTCAAAGATGTATTAAAACTGCGATAAATTAAAAATCCAACCACTGTTCATGTGTTTTGAAAAGTTCTGATCAAGCACCTGGGGTACTGTATCTCTGACCCCCATCCACAGAAAGACTTCTCTTTTTGCTGGTTCTCCTCAAAGGGGACACCCGCCTCCCATCATCACCATCATCATCATCATCATCACCATCATCATCAGTATCATGACCCTCTTTATACCTCTCTACAGACCTACGTGCTTGTGGATTAGAAATAGCCGATAGAGGAATGTTTAGTCTGGCCAGTATTCTTCAAAAAGGCCCCAGCCCCGGGGTCTATCTGTCTCCAAAACATTTTGTGAAGTATTAGTACTTTTTAACAAATCATACAAATGAGATCCTCTAACAGGGTGATTGTTGATAATGATTTCGCCCTTGTCTGTCCATGAAATCAAATTTTTGGAGCCGGCCAATGCATCCAAAATATACTCTGCTTTTTTCTTGTTTCTTTTGGGCAATAAATGTAAGACCTCTTTTACAATCAAGTCCTCTTTAGTGGAATCACTATCAACACGCTGTGTATAACTGCTGCCGAGACCCAATGTGTGATTGTCTTCAGAGTCTGGTAGGGAGATAGTCAAAACTGTTTTTTCACGCTCTCCCTGTCTCACCATGTTCAGATAGTGCTGAAGAATAACCGCAGATCTCTTTGCCTTTTCATACTCGTTTGTGTCAGAAAGTTTTAACACATTGCTCATCTCTTTGTCCAGCTCGTTTTGAACAGACTGCCTCAGTGAAGTGCTGTTTTACTCATGTGGGGGTTGCTGCTGCTGTTGCTGCTGTTGCTGCTGCTGCTGCATCTGCTGTTTTAACGACTCCATTTGTTTCTGTGGTACCAGAAACACTTCATGGGTGCGCTCCATTTTAACCCTTGTTTATGAGGCTGAAGATAAAGGGAACAGCAGCTCCTAACAAAGGCAATAGAAATCCTCCAGTCTGATTAAAAGTCTTTTTCTTTTTCAATATTTTGACCTTTTTATCAGTCAGTCAGTC
Organism: Cetoscarus ocellatus; assembly: GCA_037902135.1. Classification (NCBI taxonomy): domain Eukaryota; kingdom Metazoa; phylum Chordata; class Actinopteri; order Labriformes; family Labridae; genus Cetoscarus; species Cetoscarus ocellatus. Next base: position 5,500 of record JBAMNC010002106.1, on the reverse strand, counting down.
TGATGATCCTCTTCTTCTTTTTCAGTTGGTTATACTGTCTGTCAGTCAATGAAATGTTGCCTCTCAATACATTGAGGGCTATTTCACACAGTGCATTAACAAAGTATGTACTGGCATTTGACACACTGACCTTACGCGTCCTTGGTGGCGATTTATATAGCATTTCCAGAAGAGTCAGATTTCTCTGCATGCGTTGTAGCATTGTCACACTTTTAGCTGCTTTTTAGGAATGTAAGCTACCATTTGGTACAATAGCAAATTGGTTCTGAGTCTAAAATGATCGGGTGTTTTAGCTTTATAATCTTTAAATACGTAGCCATAGGCAGTGGCTATTGCATCATTAAAAGCCTCTATAAAATACTTTGAGTTCCCGGGAAACATCTGCCTGCCAATTAATGTAATTTGAAATTTATCCTGGGGATTTTTTAACAAAAACTACATAATTTGTAGTTAAACTAATTGTTCTACTGGCCTTACCTTGAATAAACAGGTTTTGGACCAGGTATATGCAGCTGAGATTTCTGTGGTGGGCATATTTGGTAAAGACATTCTGTACCTCTATATTATTACAGGCATCATTTATTAAATCATCTATGATGAGCAAATTATTTTTGTTTGGAAGTAGTAGCACATCGTCACACAGAGATTCAGGAAGACCATTTACAAAATTGATATCCCTTATTTTCAGGAGATGGTCATATAAAGGCTGCCAGCACGAGTATATGTAAACAATGTTATCAATCTCATGTGAAATAACCTTCGATGCATTTTCAACAAGGCTCTTGACAAAAAATGTCTTTCCACAATATGAAGGTCCGCTCACTACAAGACTAAACGGATGCTGCAGTCTGCTGTCAAAGCTGTGGGCTGATTTAAAATCCATAGGGCAATGTGGAGAAGTCAGGCAACACCCTGAGTTTGTTGTACACCACCTGTACCTTCTTAACAACTGTGTCATTTTTAATATGGAAATGCTTTATATCTCTCTTGATGGTCTCAGATACTGCTGTTAAATATGCAGTGGAGTGCTGATCCACGACAAAGGCGTGGACAAGCCCCTCCAGTGACTCTTGGGTGATCGCAGATGCATTTTTGTGGTTAAGTGTCACCCCTTTACATTTAACTTGTGTTTTGCCACATCGTGTGTGATAAGCATAACACTTTGGCCCCCCTGATACAAACTCTGTGATATAATCCTCCTCAGGTAGGCCACACACGTCACCATCATTGATTTCATCTGTTAATCGCCCAGGTATGACCCCAGTGGAGGAACCCAATCACCATCTCTGGAGGTGAATATCACACTGTCTGTGTCACAATACAGTACACGCTCCTGCAGTTTGTCCAACAAGTCATACAGCATGAGTCTGGCATAGGCTGTTGTCATGGCACCAATAAAGGCATTAACATCTTTTGTTCTGCCCCACTGATCACCGACATGCTGCCATTGTACCATGGCCACCTGATCTGAAATAAAGCAGAACTGACGTACATCAGATTGATCACTGAACATGAGCTGTGTGAACCTCTCTGGCTCTGTGATCAACTCACAGGGTGGTGAGTTATCCCTCATGCTAAATCGTCCCCACAAGAAGTTCAAAAGGAGCTTGTTACAGTTCCTGACTGCCTTGTTGACGCAGATTTTTTCTGGGTCTAACATAATGCCCTCCTTTTCATAATAATCATCAATGTACTTTTTCTGATCTTCAGGTGTTTTCACATGTCCGGGATAGCCAGATGCCTCCTGCTTGTATTTGAGAAATGTTTTAACATAATCTTTGAACAAGGTGTCTGTTTTGTTTGGAAAATGCCACACTTCAATGACCACAACTTGATACCCCTTCTCAACCGCCTTCAGAAGCTCAAATGACACCCATACACCCGACAACTGCCTGTCTTTTTGTCGGAATGCGTGCACGTAGTGGTCTGGTTGAGCTCTTCAGCTCACTTTCTGCAAAGCGGGAACATCAGCTTGTCATGACACCTGTACGGCAGCACAGGGTGGAACAAACCTCTAGGGGGAGCATAGTACACTTGACCCGCCCAAAATATTTATCAAGAGACTCAAAATCTCTGTGGATAATTACCGGGTGGCCTATTGGGCACTCTCTCTTGGACTGCACTGTTGGATATAGACTGTAAAGTCATAGTATCTGATTTTTTCATCACTATGCTGCTGCATCTTGTGGTACAGCTTCATAGCATTTGTACGACCACCAAAGAGAGCATTCCTAGGTTTAAGACGTCCAGGTTTCTGGTAGGATGCCATGAACGTCTGAACATCAGTGTTTGACCTTTTCAACTCCGCCCATTAGCATTCCCACATCACAGTTACAGTGAGATTATATTGTGTCTGCAGAGCAGACAGTCTCTGCTGAAAGGCATGGTATAACTCTGCATAAGGCACATGTGTGACAGGATTTGTGTGGGCAGGATTACAGCACTTTACACAGCCGTGAAAGATACATCCTGCAAATTCATAGCATGTGTTTGATGCTGCATAATATCCATCCACAAAATAAGGGCCAAACTGTTTTTCCCCCTCGTTAAGACCATGTCTGATCATCCTCCTCTCTGACTGAGCCACGAACTCTAGCCATTGAATGATACATCAGAGCATGTCTTGTTCTGCTTGATGTAGACTCCCTCATAAGTGAGAGCCAGGGTGTCTCTGGGGAGAAACAGTGTTTTAAAAACTCCCATGCAGCTAGAAGCAAGTGTCGTGAAAGGCACATGGATCAAGCTGCGATGCACTTGATAAATGTCTCTCTTTAAATCATGCCTGCTTTACGCAGCACTTCGACATCATTGGCACAATAGTGGCGGATCTCTGCCTGGAAGTTAAAAACTTGGTGACGGACTGTTTCATACCACTGCATAAATGTGGCCCTTTCATTGTCACACAGAGTCATACCCGTAGCAGGCTGGATCAGGGTACTTTCCTTTGTAAAACTCATTCTCAACAGTGTTGAACTTGTGGGGAAAGTACCCTTTCTCAAGATCCTCAAAACCCATGGCTGCAGGGGTTTTAGCCAGACGCATTGGAAGAAAACTGAAAGAGTCTATCCAACGCTGACTGAATGCTCTGTCGAACATGGAAACAACTCTGCTACTTTTCACAGTCAGGATAGGAATGATACCCTGATTTACAAAATATTCTAAAACAATGTAGCTGTCAAAGCCGGAAGCGTTGTGGGCAATAAATGTGTAACCCTTCTATTTTGGCCCTCTGTAATGTTTTACAAATAACTTGACACAGTTGGATGTGCTAAAACAGTACTGCTCGCCATCAGTGTTCATGCTACAAACAAAGTTGGCCTCATGTTTCCCATTGGAATATCGTGTCTCAAAGTCATAGAAAATTTACTTTTTCTCCAAATCTTTCTTTTTAAGGGGTTGAATAAAACATTCATGCCCCACTTTGGTGTCCAATATCTTTTCATGACAATGCAGACACTTTGGAAGAGAACACTGGTGAGGAGCACTACCTGTTTTGTATGTTTTACCGCAGTCTTCACAGTATGTCAGTCTTGTACAGGGTATAAGGTTATGTCTACTTTCCGGTAATTTGTGCTGTTGGAAACAGTGTTGAGATTTACAGATACATTTACAACTACCGCATTTTATGGTGTTGTCTGAGTACTTTTGGCACAATGTTTGCACACATTGCACAGGTGTTTACAGTTATGAAACATAGGTTTGTGATATGGTGCATAACAATATTCACACATGTATGGTGTCCCAAAAAAGCCATTTTTATTCATTATCATATAGTAGTGTTAGACAGTGTGCAGGTACAGCCAGATTGTCCTAGGATGGGGTGCGTAGTGTGTCTGAAAACACTGCAGGCATTTACGCCCGGCACCATGGTGGAAAACAATGATTTTAACATCCAATTGTTTTTCAAAATTAGAATTGTCGACTAATGAAACCATTTGTGTATAATCAAGCCCTACAATAGTCTGCAGCTGTCTCGCAAAAGCCAGTTTCTCGTTCACTGACATTCCAGGGTCAACAAAATGAGAAAGACAGAGAGAAAAACACAGATTGTTATCACTATCATTGGCCGGGTCATGCAAAAATATTCCCCTTTTCTTCAAAATGTCATCATAAAATACATTAGCAAGTCTCAGGTGCACCCCGCCACTCATGTTCCTTGCTAATGTGACTACAAATTCAAGCTCATCATCAATCATAGATGTGTCATTTCTCTGCAGCACATGCAGTACCTCATCCAAAAAGCGGTCTACATTATTTTGATCATCTGAATAAAGTGTGACCTGTACACCATCTGCAAGTGACGGGCCTCTCAGCACAACATTTATCAAACCGTGGGAAGGTGCATTTTGCATGGCCTGTACAATGACGCTGGAAAGAGTATCCCTCAACCTGGCTGGAAGCTCTATAATGTTATCCTGGTTAATGCCTCTGAGATCGACCCGCTGGCAGTATTCAGAAGCATTGAAAGCAGGAATCTCTCTGATCTGTATTGGATTTCTATCACTAGTGCTAGGAGCTGCTATTCCCCCATCATCGTGACCCCTGTTAGATGGTATTGCAGACCCCTCCCCAACTTGAAACACCGCAGGTCTATCGACACCTTCCTCACCACGATCAACATGCAATAAAGTTTCTGATAGCTGAGCAGCAGGAGCATCAGGTGTGAACACATCGACAGCTGCAGCAAGGGTGTTATTAGAATTCACGGTTGATGTTGCTGCAGAAGCTGGTGGATGGCAAACAGCATTTGGTGATGGTACAGAAGCTGAGGGGTGACAAATGGCACCGCCGTCAATTTTAAACCCCTGCACAGTTTCATCATCATCATCATCATCATCATCATCATCAAAGGCAGGATGTGATGTATTTTCAGTACTAAAAACTGCATTGTCTCTCTCAGCCGGGAGGGTGCTGATAGAAACAGATGCTCTTTCCTCCTCTACAGGAGTATCAAAAACATCCTCAACCTCTAAAAACAGATGGTCATCATCATCATCCATGTCTGCACCGGTATACACACCTTGAACAGCAACATCAGGATAAACATCCTCATCGCTCATTCCCACACCATCATTCACTCTAACATCCACACTTTTAACCATCCCACCAATATTAACATCCTCAGCCTCTGCCATACCATCATTCTCTCTAGCATTCACACCTTCAGCAGCAACCCCCACATGAGCAGATCTATCAGGAGCCGTTTGAATGGTAAATCTACAATTAGTTAGAGCCTGATCATTTTGTGTTGTTAGTGAATCTATAGTTGGCATTGCTGGGATACCAGCAGATAATCTTTGGGCGAGTCTTTGAATGGCCAGAAGTTGTTCAAACTGAGCTTCTGTGAGATTCTGAGGACAAATAATTAAGTTCACCCGGCAGCCCTATCAACCCTGTTAGAGTACTCGTTGCTATTGATTAAGACACGTCTAGATCTTTTGGAGGGAGGAGCCATGATACTAATAAATTTACTGAATGAATGATAAAAACCAACTTTAAA